>MJUT01065425.1:130330-145690 GCA_002080005.1 Gigantidas platifrons | reverse complement strand
TTAACGGCAGCAAACTCCTCGTCTGACCCAAATATCAAATTTGTTTGGTCCGTATCCACCAACTTAGCCTGAAGGTGCGAGGTGAATTTATGATAGGAATCAAAGTTCCCATCCCAATGCAACAACATGGGCCCGAGCATAACAGGTGGTAAAGACGTCTTTGTGCTTACCAAATTAACATTTGGGAAAGCACAATGGTGTTAGGAAACACGAACTTAAATTAAAACACAGACATTGACAAACGGCTTTATAGACTGAAATTAAACAAGTCTTAAATAAAAATAACTGATATTATAATCAAATTAATAAAAAAAAAAATAAGAAGAAAAAAACATAAAACAAATAAAAATATTTGGGAGGAATGCGGGACCCAAACTTTTTAATTTTGGCATTGATCAATTATACTTGGGAAAAAAATTACGGGACCCACCCCCACAATGTTCATAGCCTTGTCGTGGCGTGGGGGCTCTTCCATATTCTACTAGTTCATGTGGATTATGGTTGTCTAATATGAACACCCGGATATTTTCCTTCCCATTTCCGTTGTGTTCTACAAATAGTTTTCATTGTTTACATCGCATGCATCGACATTGTATACATAATAAAGTAACCCCCAAAAACATTATAAATATAAAAATATGGTTGAAGTTAATTTATTAACATTTGTACTTTGTAATTTGAATACTATGAACTGTATAAATACGCTAAATACCGACCAGACTTTAATGGACGCCATTACTACTGGACGCTGCCCTTACTGGAATGAGGAAATTTTATATTTTGTGACGGAATTAATATTTTGTGATATAATATGATTTTTTTACATCTAAAAAGCAATAATAAGTCATATTTAATCATTTTCAATCTTTATTTCTTTATATAAATCGATTTTTAAAGACATCTCTTCTCCAGTCTTTACCCCTCTTTACCAGTCTTTGTTTAGTACCAGCGAATCACGGTACCGATTTGTCCTGGTGCCGATTTGTCCTGATACCGAACTGTCTTGGTGCCGAACTGTCTCTTTCAATGGGTGCCGAAATGTCTTGGTGCCGAACTGTCTTGTTACCTTATGATGTTATCATATGAAACTGCAATTTTGTTGTTGATTATTTTGTAGAATACTGTATATGTAATCTAGTTTTTAGACGTCTTTCTTGTAGTGTTGGCCAATCAAGTGAGTGTATCATTTCTGTGACGCTGCTAGCATTGTGGTGTCTGTGGCATGCATATCTTGCTGCTCGTCTTTGGACCTGTTCGATTTTATAGATGTTTTCAGTGGTATATGGGTCCCATACAGAGCAGCAGTATTCTAGTTTGGGGTCGTACAAGAGATTGGTATGCTCTATCTTTTACAAATTTTGAATTAATTTGAAGGTTGCGTCTTCTTCATTTACGGAAAACCTTCAACATAATGAAGATTATTTTCCGGTGCTGGCCTGGTATGACATTTTTTCCCCCTTCATATAATTATAATTTTTACAAGTTTTCCATATATATATAATTTTACATTAATTTTGTTTTATTTACTATAAGATAAAAACAAATTATATTATTATTGGAGGTATGGGTAGGTTTTGAGGAATATTTCACGTGAGAAGTCATCTTTAAATGTATCTGTTGTGGTATTGCTTGTTATGTTTTCTAGTAATTTATTACAATCTCAGTTTATTGTTTTGCAGAAAAAGTAAAATTTGTAAATGTCTTTATTAAATTAGATTTGTCTAGATGTTTTGCTGAGGGTAGATCGTGTATTGGATTGACATTTTACTAGTATACATGTTTTCATAGGGAATTTCAATTTTGTTGTTTACAATTTTATGGAACATTTGTAGAATGGCTTTTATTCTGCGTTCTTGTATTGCAGATCGAGTTGGACAACTGAGGGTATGCATGTCTGTGACACTGCTGGTGTTGTGTTGTCTGTTGCATACATAACGTTCTGCTCGTCTTTGAATTTTGCTAAGCTGTACATATTTTCTGATGTTTCCCATACTGTGGAGCAATATTCAAGCTGTGAATAGAAATGATGCAATCCAATTTATTGCCAGTTGTGAANACATTTGTACTTTGTAATTTGAATACTATGAACTGTATAAATACGCTAAATACCGACCAGACTTTAATGGACGCCATTACTACTGGACGCTGCCCTTACTGGAATGAGGAAATTTTATATTTTGTGACGGAATTTAATATTTTGTGATATAATATGATTTTTTTACATCTAAAAAGCAATAATAAGTCATATTTAATCATTTTCAATCTTTATTTCTTTATATAAATCGATTTTTAAAGACATCTCTTCTCCAGTCTTTACCCCTCTTTACCAGTCTTTGTTTAGTACCAGCGAATCACGGTACCGATTTGTCCTGGTGCCGATTTGTCCTGATACCGAACTGTCTTGGTGCCGAACTGTCTCTTTCAATGGGTGCCGAACTGTCTTGTTACCTTATGATGTTATCATATGAAACTGCAATTTTGTTGTTGATTATTTTGTAGAATACTGTATATGTAATCTAGTTTTATATATGTTTTCATATGGTATTTCAATTTTGTTGTTTACAATTTTATGGAACATTTGCAGGATGGCTTTTATTCTGCGTTCTTGTATTGCAGAGTTGGCCAACTGAGGGTATGCATAATGTCTGTGACACTGCTGGTGTTGTGTTGTCTGTTGCATACATAACGTTCTGCTCGTCTTTGAATTTTTCTAAGCTGTACATATTTTCTGATGTTTCCCATACTGTGGAGCAATATTCAAGTTGTGAATAGAAATGATGCAATCCAATTTATTGCCAGTTGTGAAATGTCGTAGTATTTGAGTTTGTATAGTAGTCTCTTCTGTGGTGCTTTGTCCAAAGCTATAGCAAAATACATGATTATAAGGTCAGTTTGTATATTGTTGTCCTTATTGTATGTAAGCTGATGAATCCGAGATATTATTTGTGACTCACAGGGCCTTTTTGAAGTTCAAATAATATATTGTTACACTCTGTTTCTCCAATTTTTCTTGTTAGTATGTGTTCAAGTAATCTGCATGAGATACAAGTTAGAGAAATGGGTCTATAAATTCCAGGATGGTGTTTGTCCCCTTTGTTGAACACATGTGTTACGTTTGCATGGTTCCAATCTAATGGTACTTTACTCGAATGCATGAATTTTGTAAATATGATAATGAGTATGCATGAGCCGATATTTATATGTTCTTTGAGTATTTTGCCAGTGGTGTTGTTTGTGCTTGCTGAATTGTTTTGATTTATATTTTTAATAAATTTGTAACATTTTGAGTTCCTCTATTTCAGGGTGTGTGCTTGGACCTATGTCTGGTATAGATGAGTTTGCCTGTGAGGTGAAAGCAGGTTGGAATTTATTGTTTAAATATGTTCCTTTTCTCAGAGGTGTCTGTATGTAAAAATTGCATGAAATATATACGTTTGTCCAGCTTTAAGGGACGTAACTAATATCAAAACATGGAAACAGCGTATAATTTCAGAATCCAGTCTGAAACGTGCAAATGGTTTATTCTTAAAAAAAATCTGTAACCCAAACAAACCTTGAGCAAAATTATTTCTCAATAAGTTGTTGAAAACAACTACCCACAAGGTTTGGTTTATGATGTTCAATTTTCAACAATATTTCAGTTATATCGTAGCGGTCACAGGGGCCAGATGAGTTGTGTCATATACCTATTGGTGTATAGGTACATTTATATAGGTACATGAAAAAAGTCATCTGACCTCTGCGGTAGTGGTCAGTTTCATTGGCGGAGGAAACCGGAGTAGCCGGGGAAAACCACCGATTTGTCGTAAGTCACTGACAAACTTTATCATATAATGTTGTATCGGCTACACCTCCCCATCATCGGGATTCGAACTCACAACTTTAGTGATGATAGGCACTGATTGCACAGGTAGCTGTAAATCCAACTACCACACGGCCACGACAACGACACCCCTCCATAAAAACCGGCCATATATTACCGACCTTGAACGAAATGACTTCTGAATAAGGTGTTGAAAGCAACGAGTAGTGTCCAATCAATATTAAAATTATACATGTACATGTTTTTTTTAATTTATGTACCATATGTTAAAGTATATTTTTATAGCAAAAAATGAAATTAAAATATGTTAATGTACAGTTATACAGGAAGCTTTTTTCTCTGAAGTCGACGAAGCATCTTGAATGTCACTCTCATTGGTGGATTGTGTCTGAAATAAATGTAAGATATCAATGTTTTAGCTAAATATAAAAGCGTTTTGAGTGAATGTAGTACTTGCAGCAAAATAATAGGAGAACATTTTCTAACCTAAGACCAAAAGCTGTAGAGTTTATCAACACTCCGGAGTAGTGCCGAAATTCATATTGTTCGATTCCCGCAAATATTTTGGTATAGACACTGATGTATGTTAGGTTCGTCCTTAACTCCAGTTGTTTGTAGGAGGGTTCATGTCTAAATTATGTTGTTTGTTTTTGTAAGTGTAAAGTGAGTGTCAAACATATATTGACGATATGAGCAACACAGCGGGTATCTTATAAGGGGCAGGAATTCTTACCCTTCGCGGGCACCTGGCTCCACCCTCGGGTTTCAGTGGGGGTCCGTGTAGCTGATCTTTTTGGGTTTCTGAGTTGTGTTGTGTGTTTTGTTTGTCTTCGTCCTGTGTCTTGTATGATTATTGTAGTCAATGTCTCTGGATTGTTAAATCATGATTGCCACTTCGGATTTCTCTGACGCTGGGTTAAATCATGATTGCCACTTCGGATTTCTCTGACGCTGGGTTAAATCATGATTGCCACTTCGGATTTCTCTAACGCTGACGTAAAACAATATTATAAGGGTCATGTTATAATAGACTGCTTCACACAGTAACTATAAGAAGGCTATACCTAAATAAATAGTCTTTCCCGATAGATAAGATATATTGTGCAGGCCTAGACCATTAACATTGTTTAATTTTCGAAACAAATAGTGGCATTTATTCAGACATTGTATATGATCTGTATGATGTATGCAGTGTTCATAGATAATGAAAATAACTTAAATAATAGATTATGATTTAATCTCGTCACATGTGTGAAATTAAATAAACGTTAGTGAATACCGAAGGGGCAATCAAAAATGGACAAATCAGATAAACTGGCAACATATGGTACACATGACGAAGAAAAGCAAAACAAAAACACAACATATTAAAATGTGTTGAACGCCGATATGCGCAAACAAACACAAAAACAAAAAACGTAAATAAGACATGAGCTTTGAGAAATGATTCGAAATGTACAACGGTCTTTAATATCGCATTACATTCAAAATACAATTCTTAAAAGTCGGCGCATTTCACAAGCAAACTAATGTTCGATTCGTCTCTGTTTCAAGAGAGACTCCTCTAATCGTGATCTTAGTTCATGTCCTTTGCCGGACCTTATTCTGCAATGCAATATTCCTTCAGCAGTTATATTTTTCAATGCTTCAATTACAGATTCACCTCAGTGATCGCAGGAATACGTATTCAGAGAATATATATATATATAATAGCTACCAGTATAAAGTTATATCCACGATTATATTTCGTATATTTTGCCATATCCATTAAATCTAGATCCCATTGCCCGTCTATGTCAATCACAAAAACTCTGTTTCGTCGGACTGGCCTTTGTATCGATCTCTATAGACTATATGATTTTGTTCTAGTAGCCAAGTGGTGACCCTCTTTCCAAGCAACTTGCAAGCGTCTTTACTGTTAATATCATTTCTCATGAGATCTTCGAGGACAATAAGAAGAGTTTGAAGATACCAAAGGGACAATCAGCATCGAGAATCTGGTATCACTTAATAAATTCAGATTTTCTGCAAGTTCCTGTACAAATAACATATTTTTCACTGTAGTGTGTATCTCTCAGAAAAGAGTTTTCCATCGTAAATAACGTCATATGATCTGTTCTGGAGAAGGCATCATCATAGTTTTGATCTTTGAAGTAGCTTGTCCATCTAACAACTCTTGACTGACCCACATTGTAAAAGGATAATGAAGAAACGCCATTCGATCTTGGTGGTGGTGTTGGTGTTGATGTTGTTTGTGTTGTTAGTGGTGGTGGAGTTAGGGAGTGAGCAATCCGATTTGAAGAAAAAGGTCATAACTGTATTTACCATATCATTATATGTTCATGACGCAATGTCACTCATGTGGCCAGTAACGGGGTTTTCCCAGATATCTCACACCGCGACATGTTAAAGGAATACAGACTGTCAGAATTTTGTTTATATTAAAAGTTGCCAATATTCGATGTTTTATACTAATAAAATGTTCTGAACAAAAAGCCAGGTTTAAAAAAATCTGTTATAATGTCGCAATTAGTGAAAATAATTAAAATGTTTAGCATCGTCTGTTGGTGGAATCGCTATTGACATATGATTAATCGTGAATCGGTTGCAGTTCCGAAGTTTGCCGAGCAGTGTGTGATAACTGCTGTAAATAACTGAGGATGGATGATGGGATAAGCATGTTGCATGTAAATTCATTAGAATTAATATAATTTAAGAAATATATCTATGAAATTGGATCCCGGGGTAATCAGTTAGTATTATATAATGGTATTTAGTAAGAATGACACTTAAAATCGAAAATACGTGATCAATAAAAACGATTTTTGCGCATCCGACATTTTCTTCATCAACAAACAATTTCGCACATGCGCAAACGCTTTCCAGAATGAGTTCACTGTCAGGTCGTATGAATATTGGGCAGGCCAACATTGAATTCTTTCCTGCATGGAAGAAAATCAAACAGCGACATATTTCCTTCGTTCTAGGATATTTGCGTATGATATTATGAAAATTTTCAACTGCAATATATCTTTATGCTTTTTAAATCAAAGCTTCTGTCTTATAATGGGAAGCATTTAAAAAAAATAAAAATAACGTCCTGTATGCCTTTAATAAAGAGGATCAAATGAGAGATCTGATTTCAATCAGATTGCGAAAATGAAATCATAGTTCATTTTAATAAAGTTTTTTTAATTGATAATTACATACCATGTCTTGTATAAAAATAGAATTTGCTTACACCACAATATAGCTGAAATATTGCAAAAGTTGGTGTTAAGAATCAATCAATCAATCAATCAATCAACCAATCAATCAATCAATCAATCAATCAATCAATCAATCAATCAATCAATCAATCAATCAATCAATCAATCAATCAATCAATCGATCGATCGATCAATCAATCAATCAATCAATCAACCAATCCAATCAACCAATCAATCAATCAATCAGGTTTTGTTTCTTCCAAATATCCAATGATTTACAATTTTTTGAAGATACCAAAGGAATCATCAGAATTCACAAAGCGAAGGACAGACAACACAATGGCCAAAAGAAAGAGGACAAACGTATAGTTAACACACATTTAAATAATAACTAAATCAGAAAAGAATCAATGACAATGAAAAGAAATTCGAGCACTGAATTAACTCTAACAGCTGTATATTTAAAAAAAAACGTGAGTTAAGAACAGATTATCGCATTGCAATTAAATTATAAAAAATTCAACATATTTTTTGTGCATAGTTTATATATAACACAAGCAAGGTGAGCGTCTCTGGGATAGTTGGTTCAAATTTCAATTTTACATCGAGAAGAAAATAAGTTGAACAGATATTTTCTGTTCTATTTCCAAAAGGTAAGACGGGACCGTCGTGGCCGCGATCGTATGGTAATTGGGTTTACAACTACATGTGCATATCACCACTGATGTTGTGAGCTCGAATCTCGATGAGGGCGAGGTGTACAACATTATGTGATAAAGTTTGTCAGTGACTTACGACAGGTCGGTGATTTTCTCCGGGTCCTCCGGTTCCCTCAACTAATAAAACTGACCACTACGATATAATGGAAATATTGTTGAAAGTGATGTTAAACACCATCAAACAAACAAAGCGACCAAAAGGTAAGATTGATTTTCTATCGGCAACTCTTGTCTCCAAAAGTGTAAATATTTCACCAGTCTATTTTTCGTCATATTCACGAGTAAATACGTTTTTCAAATACATGATGTGTACGTAATCGCCAATTTTGAATCTAAATCTTAACTGTTCGGCCATATCTGTGGTAATGTGAATCACACCCTACAACCGGCTATCTGGACAACAGATGCTATCGGGAACTCAGATCATATCTACGTCACACGGAATGACAGGTAGGAATTTCTTTGACGTTTTTCCTCCATTTTATCTACTTTTTGGATTTTAAATTTATGTCTGATTTGTTGCACTACAAATGAGAAATTTGCATACCAAATATGACAGTATAGGTTTTAAAATTTAGCAAGTTTTCAATCAATGAAGATGGAATTTGACATTTTCAACAGAGAATTCTTCAGAACATTAACGTTTTTTTCTAAAATTTCTAAAACTTACTAAATATTAAAACCTATACAGTCGTATTTGGTATGCATATTTCTCATTTTTAGTGCAACAAATCAGACATAAATTTAAAATCCAAAAAGTAGATAAAATGGGGGAAAAACGTCAAAGAAATTCCTACCTGTCATTCCGTTTGACGTAGATATGATCTGAGTTCCCGATAGCATCTGTTGTCCAGATAGCCGGTTGTAGGGTGTGTGAATGTGAACAATATGAGCATACCCGTCAGCAAAACTTTGTAATTTGTCAACACACATGTGGAGCTGCTTATGTGAAAAATAATGATCCATCTTTGTTTTAATCGTTTCGATCACTCTTTCAGATATTTAAGCTTTATTCAAAGCTTAAAAACGACGGACTTATTTTTCTTTAAATGTTGAACTGAATTAATTTTGAACGCAACTCCTATCCCTTGTCGGTCTTTATTCTGT
Source organism: Gigantidas platifrons (assembly GCA_002080005.1). Lineage (NCBI taxonomy): Eukaryota > Metazoa > Mollusca > Bivalvia > Mytilida > Modiolidae > Gigantidas > Gigantidas platifrons. The sequence continues at coordinate 136,832 of MJUT01065425.1, read as the reverse complement.
TAGGATTTGCGTCCTTCCTTAAGGTTATCTACAAATGAATGAGCTACCTAATTACCAAACTTATCTTTAAATTTTCGAAGCCATAACTATTTTGAAAAGATCTTAATCTACCAATATAAATTTGCAGTGGTCGTTGTATTTAGCAAATTTAACCATACCATTGAGATCGAACAGACCACTAGTCATCGATACCTGCTACTACGGTATGTGATCTGTTACATACTCGTATACTTTGTCGTTGTATGCTGTAAGGTTCCTGTCGCTACAACCATTTTCTTATTTTGTTATTGCTAATGTTAATTTTTGTGTTAAAATGTTTGGTTGCATTCCAAAATGGAAACGTCCACCGGGAAAGTTGTCTAAAAAGTATGTTTGTAAGCATTGTGGAGTGTTCTTCCGAAAAAGAAAATAGCATACTTGAATATCATAAGCGACTGCTTGGACATCGAGACATATTTTCATGCGATATTCGCCTTAAAACTTTCATCAGAGAAGATCATCTCTAGACACATAGGAGAAAGCATCATAAGAAAGATTTAAATCAATGCGATTTATTCAATCAGGTTTTAAATCAAATGAAACCTTAGATTTACACAAAAGAAACTGTCATGGTCAGACAGGGAGAGGCATCAAGCTAAAAATAAGAGAAAACCATGATCCACCATTTAAGCGACGGAATACTAAATACGACGACCGTGAAAATTCTTTTATTATTGTTTTAATAGGAGAACAGGGAATGTCAAAATTTATTGTGCTATCCACCAGGAATAGAGTTACTTTTCATGATCTTGATATTAGAGGGAGACCAAAAACCTTAAAGAGTTTAAGATTACTGTTCCAGTCCGTTATCAGAAACATTACAAAGTTCATGCATGTTAGTACAATGTCCAGAATTAGACTTCCCTATATCTCTTCCATTCATGAAACCATCCCAATAAATGCCGAAGGTTTTCTCATCTGAAATAGAAAGAGTTCTCTAGTCGTACAAACAATTTGCTCTAGACGAAACATTAGAAATTGAGTCTTCCATCTTGTGGGATTGGAAAACGATGCAAATACGCAGACCCAGAGAAAGCGTCGCATGAAAAGAGATGTGTTACCCAAATTTGAAATAAGGACAGCTTATTCTGTGCCAGAGCCATAGTTACAGCCAAAGCTTGATTAGATGGACATCTCAAGTGGAATTTAATTCGATTAGGTAGATTAGATCAAGAGATGACAACCACAGAATTGTGCAATAACGCAGGGATTCCTCTTCAGCGTTGTGGGATAGAAGACATACAACTTTCCAAACAGTTCTGAAATAATACCAGAAACAGGTTTTATCAAAACAAAACTTTAACGCCATTATATACAAAGGTAGAAATGAATATAACAATGATTATTTCGATATTATCACAAAAATGACTGCATTCCTTGGTCGTAACTATCATTGCACAGAATGTAGCAAAGGATATGACCATAAATAGAAATATTATTGCTATAAAATATTGTGATGACTGTAATAGACATTTTACATATGGGAATTGTTTTGACACGCATTAGCAGAGTAGCTCGCCTAATCAATCTTCAGAGGGTGGTCGTGATCGGATGGTAGTTGGAATTTCATCTGCCTAATGCAATCAGTGCCTATCACCACGAATGTTGCTATTTCAAATCCCGCTCATGCCTAGGCGTACTCGATACAGCATTATGTTATAAAGCTTGTCATGCCTTGCGGCAGGTCGGTGGGTTTCTCCTGGTATTCCGGGTTGCACCACCAATAAAACTGACCGCCACGATATAACTGAAGAAAGTGGCTTTAAACAACATAATCCTATTTATACGAACTGCAGTTCAGCACATGCAACTTTACGTACATGTTGCATGCATATACATCAGTAAATAAACTCCCCGATTACTTAATTAAGCATATTTTACAGAACATACCTATGGGTGAAAATGATGCACTACACATTGACAACTACATCCGTCGGTATAGGCCTGTATGCAATATACATGTACATGCATGACTTCATAACCGAGGAGTTGATCAAAGTGCAATATGTATGCATGGCATAGGGTTAGCGTTAGGGACGTAGGATTGATCCCCTACCAGAACACACGGGAAACGGTATCAGTGCCCATAACCTATAGACTACTGCTTGTAACGGCGCATTTCGCCCTTTTTCTTAATACATCACAAATTTAAAGCTCTCTGATTGGTTATTTAAAAAAATATTCATATACGAAAGTTCATCTGAATATGACCTCCAATCGGGTTCTGTCAGATGTAAAGGAGCGCAGCGTATTCCATAACAACTGATTTCAATTAGACTGGGATAGTTTTGTCAGCTTTTTACTTCGTTTGGCAAGAGTTTTAGAATTTTTAGTAAATTGTCATACAAATAGTGCACCTATTCAGTTTATTTTTACCCATAAACCTATATTATGATTATAATTTCCCTAAATTATCAAAATGCCAAAACCAAAATGTAAACAAACTTTAATAATAAAACCGAATTCGAAAATGTAGATTCTGGTTAAACGGAATTTCTTCCCAGATTATTTATGTTTGTTTTGTATAATTATTATATCAATTAATAACTGGTTGTAATTCTACAAAACTATTATGAATTATATTATGCTTATTGAAAGGCCTCTCTCAGTCTTTCAATATTAAATAAAATGGACTTTGAAGAGAAGCTGTATCTTCAATGAATTATTAACAGAAACAGTGCAATAACATCGTCTTTTAATTGTAAAAAAAAAAAAAAAAACGTTTTGTATTTGTTCTTATCTTGCAAAGGTTGATGATGTTTCCACTTTTATCCTTGACTTATTGTAACCTGCATATTTGTAACGCATAAAATGATATAAAAATAACCTTAACCCAGATATAGAACAGACATATACATTTGTACATATATAGTACATACATATTTAAGATATTAACACATTACTCACGAAGAAAAGGTAAGTTGTATAATGTTGAGAGGCTATTTATTTGTTTTTGTTTTGCATCAGAGTTTCAATTAACTATTGTCATTATGTGACTGGTTTTAAAATGACATCAATAGCTTGTTTTAATTAGTTGTGTTTAGGGAGTTTCTCTAGGTCAGGTCAGCATAGCCTTATAACATACTGTATTTGACCTTAAATGCATGTATATAGTGCGGTCATCGTGGTCGTGATCGTATGGTAGTTGGATTTACAACTATCTGTGCAATCAGTGCCTATCACCACTAAAGTTGTGAGTTCGAACCCCGTTCATGGCGAGGTGTACTCGGTACAACATTATGAGATACAGTTCATCAGTGACTTGCAACAGGTTTGTTGTTTTCTCCGGGTACTCCGGCTTTGTCCACCAATAAAACTGACCGCCACGATATAACTGAAGCATTGTTGAAAGTGGCGTTCAACACCATAAATCAATCAATCAATCAATCAATCAATCAATCAATCAATCAATCAATCAATCAATCAATCAGTCAATCAATCAATCAATCAAATAAATAGCGATTTGGACCCGACGATAACGTGTGGTTGACAGACATGGTAGTATGGTTGTGATAATGGCCTGAACTTTCGGAGTTTATCGAATTTCTCATTGTCTGCTCGTTACAAACTTATAACTCGCTAAGGTTTGCATAAGAAATGTTTGAAGATTCTAAAGGGGTAATCGGAAGCCGTAATGCGAAGACGGACAGACAATACGATGGCCACAATACTATACAGATAACCAATGATTAAGCTACACGAACCCCACTAAAACTGTGATGGATTGATTTGATTTGATTGTTGGTGTTTTAACGCCACTTTCAGCAGTATTTCAGCTACTAGTATATCATGGCGACCAGTTTCAGTGGTGGAGGAAGCCGAAGTACCCGGAGAGAACCACCAACTCTGGGCACGCAACTGGTAAGCATTATCACTCGCGGCTGCGAGTCGAGTGCACCATTTTTTGTAATTTACAAAGCTGGGCGCGAACCCACACCATATTGGTGATAGGCTAACTCATTGATCCACCGGGCCCCCAAAACTGGGATGGACATATACAGCATAACGATATGGACTAGAATATAATGTGTCCCTGACTAAGAACAGATTACTATACTTGATTGGTGTTTATTGAAATTATGTATGTAAGGCTAGCTAGTTACAGACCTATTACTCACTTTGATTGACGTCAAATATTTATCGATTTGGACTAGAGGATGATGTATGACTGACAAAAAGGATATGTTGGACTGCCATAATAAGTTGGAATTGTTGTATAATCTATGTCAGCTCGGTACAGTTACTGACCTATAACTCAATGAACTTAGCCTCAAATATGTAACGATTTGAAATATACGATAATGTATAACTGATAAAAATGATATTTTGGGCTGTCATAATTAGTTGGATTTTATGTATAATTTATATCAGCTCGGTACAGTTACTGACCTATAACTGAATGAACTTGGCTTCAACTATGTAACGATATCAAATAGACGATAACGTATGACTGACAGAAATGATATTTTGGGCTGTCATTTTAACAGATTGTACTTTATTTATATGTTAGCTCGGTACAGCTACAGACATATAGTGGAGCAGGAAATGCCACCCTTCCGGAGCACATGAGTTCACTCCCGATTTTAGCGGGGTTCGTGTTACTCGTTCTTTAGTTTTATATGTATGTTTTGTTGATTGTTGTTTGCCCTTTTGACATTTTTTCTTTTGACCATTGTGTTGTCTATTCTTCTTCGATTTACAGATTCTGATTACCCCTTTGGTATATTCAAACTCTTCGACTAGACGATAATGTATGATTATCAAATATGATTATTGGATGAACGTTATGTATAATGTATGTCAGCAAAGTACATTTACAGACATATAGCTCAATGAGCTTAGCCTGAAATATGTAGCGACTTGGACTAAATGATAATATGTGCCTGATAACAATGAAACATAGGACTGTTAAAATGGTTTGTACTTTATTGAATTTCTCTGTCAGCTCGTTACAGACGCATAGCTCGCTAGGCTTTTCCTCAAATACAACCACATGAACTAGAAGATTACAATGTAAAACATTTCTTTGTTGTAGTTTTTCATCATCTTTGTTTTTCCAACCATATGTTCATAATATCATTGTTACTAATCTACTTTGTCAAGTTAAAAACAAATATTGCAGCTCAAAACATTTCACCACTGGTTGTAAGGATGTGAGTTTGTATTGCAGAGTCAAGATAAAAGTGCAGTTATTTAACGAATAAAGGTAGATCTGATCTTTTCATTGAACCAAGCAAAACATCCACCTCACTCCGATAAGCGTGAAATGGCGTCATATTACTAAATTTGAGCATACATTTGCACAACTGTAATTTTTTCTAGATTCACTGAAGCATGGCATTAAGATGGGGAATATGCAGTACCGGGAAGATCTCCCATGATTTTAGTTCCTGTCTGAAGTCAATGTCAACGGACGAACATCAGGTGAAATCATTGAAATTATATTTACTTATATTTTACATATTTGTTGAAGACTGTATCGGTGCTGTAATGAGTAGCATGCTCGAATGGATAGCTGTAGATTATGGGTTCGAGCTTCGGTCGGGTAAAACCAAAGACTATAAAATTGGCATTTGTTATTTCATGTATTACCGGTATTAAGGAGTAAGAGCCAAGGCTGGTTGTCTCAGATCAGGATAGTATGTCCCAGTGGAGAGAAATGTCCACATGCAGACTTTTGATTCAGTAAGTTAGCACTATAAAGATCTAGCAAAGCGTGTTGGTCTAATACAAAGCGGACATATCTCCATAATGTCATCGAATATAACATGTTCTTACAATGGTATAAGAGAATAATTGCTCATTTGGTGTTAAACAACATTCACTCACTCAAATAGTTATTGTTGTCTCATATACATTGCTTCACAATCATGTTTCAGATAGTGTTTTTCTTTGTCTCATGTACATTGACTCACACATATGACTTATAGTTTATTTTTTCTCATGTACATTGAATCAGACTTGCGCTTTAGATAGTTTTGATGTTTTCTCATGCAAATTGTTTCACACTTATTACCAGGTTTGTAACTAGATTAACACGACGGGTTCCACTAGTGGAGCAGGAACTGCTTACCCTTCCGAAGCACCTGAGTTCACCCCCAGTTTTAAATGGGGTTCGTGTTACTCGATCTTTAGTTTTATATGTATGTTTTGTAATTGGTTGTTTGTCCTTTTGTACTTTTCTTTAGGCCATTGTGTTGTCTGTCCTTTTGTTCTTTTCTTTAGACCATTGTGTTGTCTGTTCTTCTTGGGTATACGGATTCTGATTTGCCCCTTTGGTATCTTCAAACTCGTCTTATGACATATATTTGTTGTTTGTTCGTGCATACTGCTTCACATATTTGTCTTAGATAGCGTTGGTGTTGTCTCGTGTTCACTGCTTCACACTTATGACTTACATAGTTATTATTTGTTCGTGTCCGTGTTTTAGATAGCGTTGGTGTTGTCTCGTATTCATTGCTTC
>MJUT01065425.1:107325-126227 GCA_002080005.1 Gigantidas platifrons | reverse complement strand
GTGTTTTAGATAGCGTTGGTGTTGTCTCGTGTTCTTTGCTTCACACTTATGACTTATATAGTTGTTATTTGTTCGTGTCCGTGTTTTAGATAGCGTTGGTGTTGTCTCGTGTTCTTTGCTTCACACTTATGACCGTGTTTTAGATAGCGTTGGTGTTGTCTCGTGTTCTTTGCTTCACACTTATGACTTATATAGTTGTTATTTGTTCGTGTCCATGTTTTAGATAGCGTTGGTGTTGTCTCGTATTCATTGCTTCACACTTATGACTTACATAGTTGTTTTAGATAGCGTTGGTGTTGTCTCGTATTCATTGCTTCACACTTATGACTTACATAGTTGTTATTTGTTCGTGTCTGTGTTTTAGATAGCGTTGGTGTTGTCTCGTATTCATTGCTTCACACTTATGACTTACATAGTTGTTATTTGTTCGTGTCTGTGTTTTATATAGCGTTGGTGTTATCTCGTGTTCATTGCTTCACACTTATGGTTTACATAGTTAGTGTTGTCTCATGTGTTTCATAATTGCATTTTATATTATATTTGTTTCTTACGTATAATTAAGACAATAGTTGTCTCATGTAAATTGTTTCATTTTATATTTTAGATAGTTGCTGTGGTGTCAAGAACTATTAAAAATGCTAAGAAATTTGCATCTATGTTTGAAATTCCAAAGTCATATGGATCGTACGATGAGTTTGCAAGCGACCCAGAAATAGGTGACAAGATTGCTTTTATTCTGTTTTCCTTTTTATTCCCTTTGCTTTTAATCAAAATTAACGATAATCAATAGCAAAGGCTGTAAATGAAAAAAAAAAAAAAAAAAAAAACACACAACCAAACAAACAAACAAACAAACAAAAAACAAAAAAAACCCACACATTTGAAAACGTATAAAGACTTAAAACTTTTATTGGAATTATCTCCGATTATCACTTAATAACTCAAATTCCAACATACAAATGATGATTGTGGTCTTGTATTTAGTTGATCCTAAAACAAAAAATGATTTCAAGACCAATTCCTCGTTTATAATTTTAAAGTAGATCGTTAGTTTAATCCCCGGCATAGTCGAACCAAATACCTTAAAATTGGTAGTGAGTAATTCATCGCTAAGCAGGTAGCAGTAAAGAGTAAGAGCCTAGACGGATTGGCTCGGAATTAGAATAATGTGTCCGCGTACATGCGATATGTCTACCTGTGAACTATTGTTTAAGTGAGCTAGCAGTATAAATATGCAGCCAAGCGTGTTGGTCTAGTACACAATGGTCACCATCACCTTATCATCCAAATGTAACTTGTTCTCGCCATGCCATGGCTGATAATTGCTAACTAGACGTTAAATAACAATCAATCACTTGTATGACCGCATCATTTCAGTATGAGGGGAGATTTGAGCCCATAAAAATAGCTTAACCCGCCACTTGTTATTGAAGTGCCTGTACGGAGCTAGGTCAGCTATCGGTCAGGTATGTGTGTGCTAGGAGTATTGTTTTTGCCTCTTTCAATGATTTTGATATTTGATTTTGGAAGTGTTTATTATTCTTTGTTTTCTTTTTTATTACCCGCTAAGGGACCGATCATCTAACTNGGGGGGGGTTATGTTTTTTTTTTCGATCAGAAATTTTTTTTCGGACAACACAAGAGTTAGAATATTTTTTTTTTGTCGCGCCAAAATCAGAATATTTTTTTCAGCAACATTGGGAATCAGAACATTTTTTTAGGAAAAAACCATAACCCGCCACTTCAAGTTAAATGGTCGTTCCCTAATTGTATTTACATTGCTGAGGTTGTACATAAATGTACGGATTGCAGCAGAAATTATTTTTATTTTGTTTTACAGAGGTTGTGTATATAGGTTCTGTTTGTACAGAACACGTAAAACTGACAGTTCAGATGTTAAAAGCGGGAAAACATGTTTTATGCGAGAAACCGTTTTCAGAAACTGCAGACGAGATTAAAATGGTCAACAAGTTGGCAAAAGAGAAAAAGCTCTTCTTTATGGAGGTAATGTTCATTATCATTATAATACAACAATATATACGATTAACATGAACTTTAATCAAGAACTACATAATTTTGGTGATAATATATTGTAAAAGTGTTTGCTGTTGTTTATTTATTGATAACGATTGTCATTTCATAATCATATTTTGTCTGACCTTGTGATCCAGTGTTCGTATTGACTGACATGGGTATTCTGTGTACGTGTTGTCTGGCTTGGGGAATCTGTGTAAGTGTTGACTGGCTTGAGGAATCTGTGTACGTGTTGTCTGGCTTGGGTATTCTGTGTACGTGTTGACTGGCTTGGGGAATCTGTGTGCGTGTTGACTGGCTTGAGGAATCTGTGTACGTGTTGTCTGGCTTGGGTATTCTGTGTACGTGTTGTCTGGCTTGGGGAATCTGTGTGCGTGTTGTCTGACTTGGGGAATATGTGTGTGTTGACTGGCTTGAGGATTCTGTGTATGTATTGACTGACATGGGTATTCTGTGTACGTGTTGACTGGCTTGAGGATTCTGTGTATGTGTTGACTGACATGGGTATTCTGTGGACGTGTTGTTCGCTTCGGAATAGTCGTGTCAAGGATGACTACGGATATGTTGCGTTTGTCGTAGTAACAATCCCGCTCCCTTTCGTTTTTCATAACCCCCACTTGACAAGAGAAATACGACTGATGCCACTAGTGAGACAGGGAACTTCTTACACGCCCCGAGTACACGCTCAGTTTTATCAAATGTCTTGTTATGTTTTTCTAAAAGAAATGGTATTTTACCAAGATTGAACCTTTTTTTTAAAAGTGGAAGACCATTCATGTTGGGGACGTTGTGGCCGTGATCGTATGGTAACCATTTACCTCTACCTTAGCATTCAGTGCCTATCACCACTAAACTTGCGAGTTCGAATCCCACTCACTCATGGCGAGGTGTACTCGATATATCATTATGTGATACAGTATCCTCCACCAATAAAACTGACCGCCACGGAATAACTTAAATATAGTTGAAAGAGCCGATAATCACCAAGACCCTAACCCGAACCCATTTCATGTTAGTTGATAATTCTAACATGACGTCCTTCTTTCGTTTTGTTAACAAACGAGGGAGTTATCCATTCGGTATAATCTCATTAGCACATGCGCCGGCGAATGTGACTGACTTTTCCATTGGCGCATAAATTGTGTGCCACATTTTCCGAAAACGTAAATATAAATTACCGTCTTCCAATCAAAGCATACTACCGTATTTGTACTCTTAGACATATCAGAATCGAAATAAATTATGGAAGCCAGAATGTGTTTTGAGTTTTAACATGGATTGGCGGATATTGGTAAATGTTATCCCTCGCTTCTGGCTCGGGGTAAAATACTAATATCCGTCGATCCATGTTAAAACTCCCAACATATTCTGGCTTCCATGATTTATTTCTTAAATCAACAATGACTGAAAATCAAGTTAAGCGACCCCGTAAATGGAAAATTATATGCGTGGTCAGAAATACGTATGGTATGGTTGTGCAGCTCTGTTAATAACTTTTATAATCTGTATTAAAGCAACTTTAATAAAAACTTAGATATTTTATTATTTTGTGTGTATGACTCGTTTCTGGAATAACCATCATCTGGTATGCTCATAATCAAGAGATAGGTAAGGTAAATAATTCATAAGTCTTTGGGAGTAAGTCAACCAAATAGACTAAACAAAAAGATATCCAAAATTATCACAGATCACATATGCTTGAGGATAGAGAACATTGTTTTTATTAATCATTGCATAAATTATATATCTAATAAGTCATGTTAGTGCCGAAACATTCTGTTTGAAACGAAATAACAAACATTTAAAATAAAAATGTACTGTCGCTCTGTACTGCACAAATAAAATCAAAATTGTATAGCTGTATTGACTATCAGCATTAAAATAATGAGGGGCCGGATGGCTCATGGATTTAGGTCGTTGGATCTAACAGTTCATACAAGCTTATCACCATCTTGATGCGACGTGGGTTCACACCCGGCTTTGTAAATTACAAGAAAGTGTCCACTCGACTCGCAGCTGCTTGCCCAGGGTCGGTGGTTCTCTTCGGATACTCCGGCTTCCTCCACCACTAAAACTGGTTGCCATGATATAGCTGAAAGTGGTGTTAAAACATCAAAAATCAACAACAAAATCATTAAATAATGAAAGCCTACTACTTGTACATCCATGTGAGTAATTATATATTTATATAAAAACTTAAACAGTGATGGGAAACAATTCCGCTAAGATCAACAGAACGAACAACTACATATCACCTCATCATAAGAAAGAGTAAGACATATGCCAATGAAAATCCAGTTCCAGACTGCACAGATTCACTTCCACTCAAAAGACCATGCACCATCATAATAATGAGTGACAACAATACACAAACACGAAAGTCATATATTGTCGCATACAGAGTGTTTATTGTTTAAGGTGGTACCATACACTTCAGGTAAAATTTGATCTGCTCGTTTAATTTTATTATTTATTTTTTTTGCAGTGTGTTTGAATATATCCACTGTAATAAATATCAAAATTTTAACAATTTCCAACCAACAGACTCAGAGCTATAAATTCAATAGCCACATAACAGCTTTTCTCTGTGGTTTTGATCCCCGAGATGCTTGAAATCTGCATATAAACATCATATGATCAAAACATTCAACTGATTTTAAAGAGTTATCTCCCTGTAGTGTTAGGTACCACCTTAAAAATATTTTTGTAATAAAAATTCAGCAGTTAACGGTATAATTTTAGGGAGTGTGGGTGAGATGTTTTCCTATTTACAAGAAAATAAAAGAACAAATAGACGCTGGGAATATTGGTGACCCTCAAATGCTTACAGCTAGACTTTGTGCAAATATGAATTTCGATGATTTGTCTTTAAACAAGCTATTTCCGGCGGAAACGGGAGGTTTTCTACTGGAAGGTGGTATTTATACCGTACAGTTTGCACTTCTGGTGTACGGTGAGATGCCAGTATCGATCAAGGCCGAGGGTGAAGTAAACGAAAAAGGTAAATAGCATTATATCTTGTTGTTAGTAATTGTGTAATCTGATTAACATCGGATCCCTCACTTGCTCCCCCTTTTGTGATATGTCGCGTTACCACGCCGCAAAATATCACAAAGGAGGAGGGGGATGTCAAGTGCGAGATCGAGATCTGATTTTAGTCAGATTGGTAGTTGTTGCCAATATTGGTGTCCAGCTGTAGCATCGTTTCCATGGTAAAGGATAGTACGGACATTATAAATGGCTACTTGCCCGCTAACCATGCATTAGTAAGAAGATATTCGATAATCCACACTGTTATATCGGTGGCGGAATTCTACTTGGTTCAACATCAAGCAATAAAAATACGAATTTTTAAAGTGAGACTTGCTTTCACCATTATAACGTTTGTAAAGCAGAAAGAATACAACATATATATTAGACTTTAACGTTGGCGTATTCTAGATTTAATTGAATAATGGAAGTGTTCAAGGGTATTAAAAGTCGAGGTTTGTTTTATATACACAAGAGAAATACAAGTTTTCACATTGCGTTTTCTCTTGATGCATGCTATGCACATTTGAACCTGATATGAATTATAAAATGCTGTATTCTTGCTTATATTAGACAGTTTGAACATGTTCGATGTGATTCTAAAATTATATTTTTTTTTGGTTCCCTTATGCCGAGTAAAATGATATCCGTTCTATCAATTTGCAGGTATTTGAACCTTGTAAAACTCAAGAGGATAATATCATAGCTAATAGAAAATTATAAAATGATACTTTTTTTATACATTTGTTTTATTGGAGTTAGTTCCCTTATGACGGACAAAATGGTATCCGTTGCAGAATATTTGCGCCTTGTACAAAATCAGAGGATACCATTAATTATAGCAAATGGAAAATTAACAAATTGTTACAACATTAAGGTTTTGTACAGATTGTGAGGGGGAAAAGGTCATTTTCATGGAACTTTGCATGAAACCGCCAAACGGAACACTTCTTCCCGTTTAAAGATAGATAACTCCGATAAAGAATGTGTAAAATGTATTTAAGCCGGAAATGTGCAAATACTTAATAGTCAATTGACTTAAACTGTCAATTAATCCAGTAAATCTATATCAACGAGAGCCACATAGTCGTTTCCTGTCTGTATCTATTATTTTGTTTTGCATACTATAGAGGAGGTGTAAAGAAATATAAAACTCCCTACATCTTGTACATGTTCCTTACATTTGATTGAATGTTCATTCATGTTCATATCCTTATATGGTCAATTTAAGTAATTGATATTTAAAATGCCATAATGACATTGTAATACATACCGTAGTAAGAATGTACAGAATGACTTAATGACGTCATTTGTCATAAAAACTCTGCAATAAATTATATTTTCTAAATATGTAAATAGAGATGTAATGATGTTCTTTTAAATCTGTTCCATAGTGAGTGAGTGATTGTTGTTTAACACCAACTCAGCAATTTTTCAGCTATATCATGGCGAGAACTGGTTAATTATCAATGAGATGATGACGAGATCCGCTTTGTATTAGACCAACACGCCAAGTTGGATTTTCATAGTGCTAGCTCACTGAAACAACAGTGCGTGGGTAGAAATGTCGCTCCACTCGGATACATTATTCTGATTCCGAGCAAACCAGTCTTCGCTCTTACTCCTTGGTGCTACGTGCTTAGCGGAGATGCCACACATACCAATTTTATAGTCTTTGGTTTGACCCGACCGAGGCTCGAAGCCACGATCTACCGCACTCGAGGCGAGCACGCTATCCAGTACACCACCGATGCTCGAAGCCACGATCTACCGCACTCGAGGCGGGCACGCTATCCAGTACACCACAGATGCTCGAAGCCACGATCTGCCGCACTCGAGGCGGGCACGCTATCCAGTACACCACCGATGCTCGAAGCCACGATCTGCCGTACTCGAGGAGGGCACGCTATCCACTACACTACCGATGCTCGAAGCCACGATCTGCCGCACTCGAGGCGGGCACGCTATCCAGTACACCACAGATGCTCGAAGCCACGATCTGCCGCACTCGAGGCGGGCACGCTATTCAGTACACCACCGATGCTCGAAGCCACGATCTGCCGTACTCGAGGCGGGCACGCTATCCAGTACACCACCGATGCTCGAAGCCACGATCTGCCGCACTCGAGGCGGGCACTCTATCCAGTACACCACCGATGCTCGAAGCCACGATCTGCCGCACTCGAGGCGGGCACGCTATCCAGTGCACCACCAATGCGGTAATCTGATCAAATATAAGGACGTTAAACAACCAAAAATCAGATTTGTTACCTTGGGTTTAATTGGCTCGTTTTTACGGGAAAACTGTGTAAAAGATGATGACGGATTTATTGCAAGACAATTTCGTCCTTCTTTCCTTGTTCGTGACTTATCTACGAATGTGACGTATAATTCATTTGAAGTATGACAGGTGACACTAGTACAGCAGGAACTAGATAGCCGTTTGAAATATCTTGAGTTCACCCACGGTTTTAGTTTTGCGAATGATTCGGCTTTCTGTGTATTATTTTGTCGGCCATGTTTTTGTCGTTTTGTCCCATCTCTTCTGTCACTGTCCTTTTTTTCGAGGAGCCGTCGTGGTCGTGTTCATATGGATTTACAACTACCTATGCAATCAGTGCCTATCATCACTAAAGTTGTGAGTTCTAATCACGCTCATGGCGAGGGGTACTTGATACAACATTATGAGATAAAGTTTGTTAATGACAACGGCAAATATGTGGTTTTCTCCGGGTATTCCTGTTTCCTCCACCAATGATACTGACCGCAACGAAAATTGAAATATTGTTGAAAATGGTGTTAAGCATCATAAACCTAAACTCCGTTTTCGGTAAAGTACTTAGGATTGTTGCATCTTTAAAATATTCAAACTTGTATAATCAATTACACTGGTTTTGATTTTTGTCACATAGGATGATGAATCATTAGTGACAGCTTTTATACATAGCACTTGTTTTCGTTTAAGGCTACGATATAGACGGTTGTATTATACTAACATTCAGCAGAGGACAAAAAGCATGTTTAATGTATACCTCTAAAGGTGTCATGGAACGAAACGGGGCCATTGTCTATGGAAATAAGGGAGTAATTGAGGTAAGTCGAGATATTAAAGTAGTAAAGCGTGAAGCATGCTTATTTGAGTATTTGTCAATGCCTTGAAAATGCTATTAATATTATTTAAGTTGATATAACTGTTCATTAGTATATGACCATCCAATCAGATGTAAGACAGCTTAAATTTATTGGCAACGGACAACGTTATATGCATTACTCACAGAAAACAGCTACCATTGTTCGTTTGGTATTAATACATTAGGATTTGGTAAGCTCGTCAATGATTGGTCGCTTGACAATGTGACCATAACTGAATAATAATAATATCAAAAGCGCTCATATGATAAAAAAAGAGTATTCATTTGGTGGAATAGATTTGTACTGTCGATAAGTCGACAATGTTTTAAAAATGGTATAATGTACTATTATAGAAACTCGTGAATGCTATACGACTACCAACTGGACAGCAGTGTCACATACTATGCAGCAATAGACTGGGAACCAAAATGTCACATAATATACGCTCTCACAGACTGAACACCAAAGTGTCAAATGCTATGCTCCAAAAGACTGATCACCAAAGTGTCAAATGCTATGCTCCAAAAGACTGATCACCAAAGTGTCACATGCTATGCCCCAAAAGACTGATCACTAAAGTGACAGATACAATAAGCCTACATTTGTATCTATAGACCGGACACCAAAATACCATAGAATGAACACCAAAGTAACAGATACAATAATCTACTTTTGTATTTATAGACCGGACTTCAAAGTGTCACATACTATACTCCAATAGACTGACCAAGCGAGTTGTACACGATACAACATTGCGTGATAGTCAGTGATACAGTTTGGCAATGCTTTGCGACAGGTCGGTGGTTTTCTGCGGGTACTCCTGTTTCATCCACCAATCAAATTGTCCGCCACGAAATAACTGAAATATTGTTGAAAGTGGCATTTAAGACCATAACCCTAACCCCTAACCATAACCAAATAGACTGAAAACAAAAATGACATTATCAATACATTTATAGACTGAACACACACGAGTGACATAAAATACACCTACAAATGGGACACACAAAGAAAAACAAACAAACAACATTTTGCCTGAAGTATTGACACAAAGATCCCGAATACAAGTAATTAAAGTGTGACATGCAAAATACATACCTATCGTATATCATGCATAATCAAGACGTGTCATACTATTTTATTTTATATTAACCTTGAATTTATCCACTATTGTGATTACCCATAATGTACTTTATTCATATAACACATAAGATAATAAAAAACGTAGGGATCTAAATAAGTTTTAATATATAATTTAGGAACTGTAAATTAGTAAAAAATATCCTGAACTCGTTCTATTTGAGCAGGCAAATTGCATTGACTGGATAATTTTTGTTATATACTGTCACTGACTGAAATATAGCTTTTTCTGGTACCCCTTCCACATGTCACATGTTGAGCTATGGAAACCTTGGTGGTAAATCCAGTTCACTTCCTGTTGACAGAAAATATCACAAGGGGCAGTCAAAGGATAATCATATAATTTCATTATTTAATTCAAAATATAAACGCCAATGAATTAATGAGTTTTTTTTTGCAGGATAACCACAATATTCATGCAGTGTCTTAAAATATAAAGCTTATATGTATTCGGCAAAACAAAATAGGGAAAGGCTCGGTAAACTTCGCCTTTATCCCAGTTTTTAAGCCTCATACACATAAACTTTATATCTTAAGACACTGCATTAATATTGTCTATATATAGCTCAACCACAGCATCCCAGTCTTATTGTCTATATATAGCTCAACCACAGCATCCCAGTCTTGAAGCATAATATGTGATATGAATTGTAGTTCCAATGCGAAAGGTCTTAAAGTGTTAATTTACATAATATACAATTATATGTACTATACATGTATCATTTAACATTTTACAGATGGAAGATACGTTTTACTGTCCGGAGGAAGTCACTATGCCTTCTGGAAAAATCATAGATAAAATTCCTCCAGGATATAGGCCTTTTATTTGGACCAATGCTGGTGGTCTTCGACACGAGGCTGAAGAAGTACGTCGGTGTATTAAGAATGGTGAGTAGTTAGTGAAGCAGACTCCATTATTATAAATTTTATACCTGTAATATGTACTTTGTCTAAAGTTAAAATATAATTTTGAGTGGTGTTCGTTATCTTATTGTAGTTGGATTTATAACTACCTATGCAATCAGTACCTATCACCACTAACGTTGTGAGTTCGAATCGCCCTAAGGCGAGTGTACTCGATACAACATTATGTTGTATCAGTACAGCGATCACATCATTTACACGATCTCAAAAATTAAAACGTTCGATAGTTTTTAACAGGTATTTATTTTTAAACTGTATAAATATGTACATACAATGTTTTGAACAATGAACATGAATGACCTTACATTCAGATTAATAGGTTCTTACACGAGTCTCTATTGAAGATCTGGTATTTCTTCCACGAATGTGAGAAATTTCGTCTTTTCACGAGTGGAGCGCATTGGAACCACAATTCATATAACGAGTGAAAAGACGTAGAATTTCTCACACGAGTGGTAGAAATCCCAGATCTTCAATAGAGACGAGTGTAAGAACCTATTTCTTCCGTTTTTAACAATGTTTACATTTTGGCCCCGAAACTAGATCACCACGTGCTAGGAGATAGAAGGACGTTTATGTAAAGTTTGTGAGTGCATCGACCCCCACGTGTACACATGCATGAACTCCTGAAAAGAGCCGTTTAATCATTATAATTCTTCAATGCAATACTGGACATAAAAATGTATTCTATCCCTGGTCTAAAAATCACACAAAATTAAAATTCTGCAAAATGTTGTTGACGGCTTTGGTACATTAACAACATGACGTCATATGAAGACTTCCAGTTTAAAACGTAATTATCAGACGTCATTTGGTTTCGTGTACGCTTCAATATTGTTAAAATATAGCTAAAATAAGTGTGCGAGGTAGGCGTTTTAATTATTTTTGTGTATTGGTGTAAATATGGCTTTCAATATGACACTATCGTAGTTTCCCGTCGTCGGTCGCCATATTCAATCTGATTGGTCAATTCATCCATGACAGACACAGTCGCGTATATTCCTGTCTGTCATAGTAAATACACAAAAAACGGAAGAATAATTATATCTCATTATATTTCAGGAGAATTAGAATGTCCATATTACACACACAAAGAATCAGAAATGGTTCACGAGATCATGGATGAAGCAGCCAAACAAATTGGAAGACATCTTCCTCACAGCGTACTAAAATCATAGATGGATACTATGCTATTGCAAATTCTAATTACACACGAGACAGTAATGTGTTGTGATTATAGGGTTATTATGTTTAACGTCATTTATTACTAGTTTTTTTACTAGTTTTTATTTTTGCATGAGGATACACACCATAATAATAAGTTAAAGTTTGTTTAATTTATGAACTTGCAGTGTTTTTCTCCATATACAAACGAACCTTGTCATTTTTTCGGATAGCTAGAAGTAACTACATGTATTTGGTTCGGTCGCTGCATATGTTAGCTATATTTATATCCGATAACGTGAATACTCGGTCATTGTAAAAATGAAGTGATCGGTTCATTCGACTTCAGTACAACGATGTTCTATATAGATAACTAAATCATGACAAGTAAACATCGTTTTCATTAACAAACAACATTAACAAAGCAACATTGTATAAAACACGTAGAGAACCCCGCGGGAACTCCGGGGTATAGAAATGGGACCGAGAGCTTCTTCGGCTTGAAGGGGCGTCCGTCGGTTGTGCGGGATGTATAAATTGACAACCAACCCGTCCTTCGGATGAGACGTAAATAAAACCGAGGTCCCGTATTGAGAGATTGCCACCCTCTTCGCACGTTAAACAACCCAATGTAACAGCTCATTATGAGCATTATGCTCATGATGAGTGGTCCATAGGAGACCTGTTGCACTGGAAAAATTCTCCGATCCCTACCCATCACATTTCCTTGTTTCGAGTCCCGTGGCGTTTGAATTATTCTCGTCCTGATTATTGCTGAAAAATTGCTCGCTGGACGTTAAACATCAATCAATCAATAAAACACGTAGACGTCTAACTTAGTAGTTCACATGACACGTTTCTAGAATAACCTCCATCAGATATGCTTTGCGTAAAAAAAGTTTTAAGTGCCAAATAATTTAGACGTCTTTTAGAGTAAGTAACCCAAAGGACCTAATCAGAATGGTCAAATCTGTTACCGTTACCAATGCACCAAGGAGGAGAACCTTAGTTTTAATGATAATTACAGTATTTAGAAGCAAAATTTCAAGCAAAGATATATCTAATAAACCAGGTTAGTGGGGAAGAACTGATTACTGGCAGGGCGATATCCCGGGGGCTAATAGTTCACCAAGCACACACGAGGTATCGACCCAGTGATGGTAATAAAATCGTAGATATCGAATTTGATGCTCATTGTGCGTTTCTGAAATAACTTTCACTGAATACACACATAATCAACAGATACTTTAAACATATAATTTATTGTCAAACAAATACAGACAATGGATCAGACACAAGTTATAAACTTACGAGGTCTTCTCCGTTACATATAAATCATTAATTAGACAATATTTACAAAAACAGAACATTATTTCATTCATAATTATTTGAGAAAAATGACATAGTATTGCAAGATATATTGTGATTGATATTGAGTCGTTGCCGTCAGATGAGTTAAAAGTACATAAACATTAGACAAATCTTTTAGTGTCTAGTATCTGTGAACAGTTGTGAAAAGTGAGCAGTTGACATCATATGCAAAATCTGAATTTCCATACAATATATTGTTAATGGATAAATCTAACCCGAAATCTCTAATATTGTTCAACATAACATGTCTCTAATTAACAAATAATTTACAGTGCAGGAAGTAGTGTTCATTGTTTTCCACATAATTGTTATAGTTACAGTAACAATAATCTATCAGATTACATTTAAAAAGGTCACCTTTTAAGCTACTACAATTTTGCCTTAAACAAGTATGTAGAATACTTGCCAGACGTGAACCAAACGAAAGATATTTAGGAGGTTTTACTGGATTGTTGTAGTAAGTCTTTAATCTAGATTTTAATATGCAATTAATAGGTGAATCGCTGATATATTGGGGTAATTTATTCCAGAGATGAATAGTGGCTGGAAAAAATGAATTTTGATATATGGTAAGACGACACTGTGGAATAGTGAAATTATTTGCATTTCTTAAATTGTAGTTGTTTGCTTGGTTGACAATCCACGGCAGCAAATCACTTAAATAATCGGGTGTATCACCCTTAACTATATCATAAAAAAGTGACAACTTTCTGAATTTGCGTCTGGTATTAAGTTTCTCCCACCCGGTTTCTGAAAAAAAAGAAGACACACTTGCATAAGCCGTCATACCTGTGACGATTCTAGCAGCTTCAAGTTGAAGTTGCTCAAGTCTGGCGGCATCGGCAACTGTACAACTATCCCAAACTTCACAAGAATATTCAAGAAGTGGCCTAATGAAAGTCATGAAAATATTCTCTAAAAAGTGTCTAGGCACTTTAAATTTTATCTTACGCAGAACGGCTGTTTGTCTGGATGCTTTGACAACAACATTATTAATATGTCTAGACCATTTTCCATCAGCTCTGAGAGTAACACCAAGATGTTTGTGAGCATCAACAGGTTTGATTTCAATATTATCTGTAGAGAAGTATAAATCAACTGGAGAGGGCCTGGTACTGAAGTACATTATTTCTGGGTTTTTTTTCGGGATTTAGTTTTACTAGCCATTGTTTCGCCCAATTTTGTAATATTATTTAAATCAATGTTAACCATAGAACGCAGATGATTAATTTCAAATGACCTTTCGCCAACGGACGTATCATCAGCAAACAATCTACACAATCCAAGCATATCATCGGCAATGTCATTAATAAATATTATAAACAACAGAGGACCAAGGATTGACTCTTGGGGAACGCCAGCTTTTAAATTACCTTTCAATGAGATGGTGTCTTTGATAATAACTTGTTGTTCTCTGTTCGAGATGTACCTCTCTAACCACCGGAGAAGATTACCTTTAATGCCATACCGTTCTAATTTTAGCAGTAAGCCCCTCAACCGAACTGGGTCAAAGGACTTACTGACATCACAAAATATTAAACAGATCAATTCTTGATTATTAAGGGATTGCGTAATTTCGTGTGTACGTTCGATTAGTTGGTGTGACGTGGAGTGACCAGGTATAAATCCTGACTGGAATTTATAAATAAGGGCGTTATCAACCAGGAAGTTGAATATATATTTGTATACTACTTTTTCGAAAATTTTACTAACTGTACAAAGTAGTGCAATATATCTATAATTGGATACCAATGATTTATCTCCACTTTTAAATATTGGGATGACGTGGGCTAACTTCCAGTCCTGAGGGAATTTACGTTCTTGAAGAGATTTGTTGAACAGTAGACAAAATGGTTGTGCAACCTCGTGCATTACTTCCTTAAAGGGATATTGTCTACCAGCTGCGTAATTTTTTCATACCCAAAATTATTGTCGATTTCCGTACTGACCTTCATAAAATGAAGATTAAAAACCGAATTATTGACGAATACGCTCCGAAACGTTGTTTTTTCGATTAAAAAAGCTGACCATCGTTACCGGAAGCTAATTAATTATGCATTGACCTGGGCGAGGCCAACTCTATTTGTTTATATATTTTTATGACAGTAGCCCGGATGCAGCATGGATATTCAGGTAAGTTCCACGTGTTGACACTTTCTCTTCCGACATGTTTATTGTTTCTAAACAGTGCGCATGCTCAAGACGAGTAACATAAGAAGGTAATATGAATAAAATTACATTCTTGTCATCCGAACAATAATTCCGATAACGATAGTTTTGGGTCTTTTTTTTTGGTAAACAAATCGTATCTTTTGCAGCATAACTCGGTGTTAATCTTCATTTTATGAAGGTTAGTACGGAAATCGACAATAATTTTGGGTATGAAAAAAATACGCAGCTGGTAGACAAACAATATCCCTTTAAGCATGCGATTGCTAATACGATCGGAACCTACAGCTTTATTCGTGCTAAGTAATGATATTACATCAACTATATCTTGATATTGGATATTGATGTCAGTAAGTGTATTTCGTCCTCTGTCGTCAAAATCGGGTAATTCGGTATGTTCGTCATGAAGGTCTGATATAGAACAGAAATAATTGTTTAAAATATTACATTTGTCAATGATGTCAAATGAACTAGGGGATATTTCGTGTGGCTTTCGTAGGGGTGGTAGGTCCGAACAGTTACATTCACCTTTGATAAGCATTTTAATGGTCTTCCAGTATTGTTTGCTGTTAACATTTTTAAGGTCAGATAGTGTTTCGTTTATACTTACATAAAATTCAATTTTTGCTGATTTCTTTAAATTGTTTACCGTGTTGCGCTGATCCTGATCTGATCCACAGATTAGAAAGCCAAATAATTTAAAAGTATTTAGGAGCATGTAAACCAAAGGGCCTAAACAGGATAGACAAAATCTGTTGAGGTCATCTAAGCCCGAGGGAGGAAAACATTAGCTTTAGTAATAATTACACTATTTAGAAACTGTAAATTTCAAGCATAAATATATCTAATGAACCATGTCAGAACCGAAGCAGTGAATACTGGGTTGATGATACCCTCGGTGACAAATAGTCCACCAGCAGAGGTATCGACCCAGTGATATTATTTAAAAAAACCGTAGATATTGAATTTGATGCGCATGACACGTTTCTGGAATAACTTTTACCAGGTATTCCCATAACCAAAAGATTGGACAACCGAATAAGTGTTTGCGAGCAAGAAAACCAAAGGGCCTAAACAGGGGAGACAACATCAGCTAAAGTCACCTATACACAAGAGAGATGTCGTTAGCTTTAATAATAATTACAGTATTTACACACTAAATTTCAAGTATAAATATATCTAATAAATCAATGATTTTTATATGAAAGAAGCACACCGCATAAATTAAAGCTTATTTAATTTTTTATATAACAGTGATTTTTTCATAGAGTCAAATCTTGCTCGATGTATCTAGTACTCGGATATTTCGTTTGTCTTGGATAGCTCGAAGCATTTATTTGGTCCGTTAATAGTATATGTGTTTGTTGTACTTATCATCCACACATACCTAACATAAATAAATATACCACCAAGCCTGCCTTAAACAGCACCTTTACATAACAAATCACTGTGTATAAAGAACAGCCTTATTTTATTCATTAATCAACAGTGCATATAATCTTGCATAAGCTTGTATATAAAGGACAACTGCTCATAAAGGGTACCTCTTCAGGTTCCCACGAGTGCCATATATATATAGAGGTTCGACTGTATATTGGCCTAATATATCAACCAACCCACATATTTTTAGAATATATGTTATATCGACGTCAGATAACACTTATATAACGGTCTCATGAAAATATGATGATATTGGCGTGAAATACTATAGTGTTATTAACTGGTTGTTTCTGTATTGGCCCTGGTATAGATTCGAGGTCAGCTGTATTGGCCCAAGGCCCGTAGGGCAGCGGGCCAATACAGCTGATCGAGAATCTATACGGGGCCAATACAGAAACAACCAGTTAATGACACCTTTATTAAATAATTCGACTTATGTTGTAAATGCGACAAATACAAGACCTACTAAGCTGGTTCTATACGGATCTTATTATTTTCACATGGTATTTGAATTCCAGACTCCAGTGTCATTGTGCATGTCTAGATGAAACAGTTGAAAACTTCCAATATACTTTTAACAGAATTTTATTAACATTTATTGCTTGCGGAGTCTGCGTCTGGTAGATTTTCTGATTTGTCGGACTCCGATTGCTCTTCATAATTTAACTCATCAAAATTATAGAAATCCAACTCAAAGCTCCCAATTTCCTTTGCAAATTGATGCAAGATTTGTTTGGCTTCTTCATTCACAGGCTTACTGTCAACGACAGCCTTGTCAGACGACATATTTGTAATAATTACGTCATGAAGAATTGTAGTATGCGAACGTAATGTCGGAACGGAAGTAAAATTGCAAACCGGAACATATACAGCTTTTTCGGCCCCGGACCAATACGGACCAAAGCTGTATTGGCCCGGGGCCGAAAAGCTGTATAGATATTAAGCTGGACAGAGCTACTGTATGATACAGGCTGATTTAAACGTATTAGGGCTGTTTTAATCATATTATTTAATAACATAGTATCACAGTTAGACATTAAAATAAAAATAAATCACAGATGTATGTGTTACATCAGCCACCAATATCATCATCTATATGATGTGTAAATAAAATACATTATATAGGCGTTGAATGTGACAAGATTAACATCCATCACGCTGGACATCATTTGGTCTCATCAATAAATTTGTTATCAAACCCATTATAGCTGTATAACCATAATACAATTGTATTCCTTAATTGGTCCATTAACGTTGACGAATACAATAACAAATTAGTACGAAGTGTGGCATTACACATTAGTCACCGTATTTGAATTGCGTTTAATTATAACCAATCAAAACAATGAAAGGAAAAGAATTATGTCCGCTTAGCTGCAATTATTGGATTGGTTTTTAAAGCGCTAAATGATTGCTTACCGTCTACATCACGTCGATGTTTGTCGCGTATTTGTTCTCATTGAGTAAATATTCAATCAAGGTCACAGGAAAGTTTTATCGTCGTTCATTTTCCGTAAACATCAAATTGTTACTAGAATCGTGATAATTATATGAAATTGATATCAACATGACAGGTCACTGACTGAAAAATTATGCTTATTGCTAGAAATATGGAAGTGGCTGCCATGTAAAAAGTTAAATATTCATGAATAATGAAAAAAAGAAATACCTAGCAAAATAGAAATATCGAAATTTATTCTATATTAGTAAATTCTTTAGTATAGATTTCTACCTGAATTATTTTTTTAAATAAAAAGACGTATTCACCGCCCCAGATTTAATATTCACCGCGGTAAATGTCACGTGTTATTATTTTTGGAACATCGGGAATTGTTTTTAGGAATGTTCTATTTTAATCAACCATTGAAAAAAGTAGTTCATTTGCGCATCCGTCAATACAAAAACAAAATGTGGTCTGTAGATGCAGTCGTATCGCCGATGCCCCAAACCAAGATTTGCCACTTTGTCGGACGGAACATTAAAAAATATATTAAATGATAAAGATTCAGATAATAACATGATGATGTAAACAATAATGTAGCACTTCGCCAGGACAGTGGACATGTAACCTTTTTTTATATTTCAGAATGCCACTATTTCTTCAAAATATAGAATAAAACAATTACTGTCTTTTGATTCTGTAAATGTGTGGATTAATTGACTTTTGAAAAAAATGATATTCACTTCGCCCTTTCGGGCTCATTGAATATCATTTTTTTCAAAAGTCAACAAATCTACACATTTACCCCATCAAAAGACAGTAATTGTATAGTATACGTCAACTGTAATAATATAACGTCTGTTGTACAAGACGGTCACACTATTGGGTTTGTAATGCGGTCTGTGTAATGCGGTATGTGTTGATCAATCTTTTGTGGTCTGTGTAATGCGGTATGTGTTGATCAATCTTTTGTGGTCTGTGTAATGCGGTATGTGTTGATCAATCTTTTGTGGTCTGTGTAATGCGGTATGTGTTGATCAATCTTTTGTGGTCTGTG
>MJUT01065425.1:71831-92542 GCA_002080005.1 Gigantidas platifrons | reverse complement strand
CTAACCATTGCTCAAACCCATGATCTACCACACTCAAGACACCATTGGTTTGATCTAACCATTGCTCAAACCCATGATCTACCACACTCAAGACACCATTGGTTTGATCTAACCATTGCTCAAACCCATGATCTACCACACTCAAGACACCATTGGTTTGATCTAACCATTGCTCCAACCCATGATCTACCACACTCAAGACACCATTACACCAATGATGCCAGTTTTTTTCTTATGGGTAACTAAATATCAACATGAAAAATAAAACAATTTATTATACATAAAAACTAGAAAACTGTAAAAATTAACAAGATGAATGGATTTTGAGAATGAATAAAACTACATGTAACTAAAACAACATTATTTACAAATGTACAAGTAGGTATATGGCAACAAATATCTAAGATACGTGTACATGTTTTCTAAAGATAGGAACAACATCTTTCAATGTAGTCTGAA
This sequence comes from Gigantidas platifrons, assembly GCA_002080005.1. Classification (NCBI taxonomy): domain Eukaryota; kingdom Metazoa; phylum Mollusca; class Bivalvia; order Mytilida; family Modiolidae; genus Gigantidas; species Gigantidas platifrons. Next base: position 92,083 of record MJUT01065425.1, on the reverse strand, counting down.
ATAAACCAAAACATTTCAACACCCAAATATTTAATTTTCTAAGCAAACATTGGAATATCCCACTCTTGAAGAAGAAGAAAAAGCATCAAATATTTAATTAAATAGCAAGAATTTAAATAATTTGACTTTTAAATGAAATAGATGTTGTCAAAACATTAAGCTAAATTACTGAACTAGTTCATAGTTTATTGTCAGACTAAGTTGTCAATATTAATATTATCTTCACAATTCATCAAGCATAAAAATAACATACACAATATGTTCTATATTTAACAAACACAGATTATTTCTACATTATTATTTCTTTGTATATACTGGTACTTTCATTTTACAACTCTCAAAGTACATAATTACCCCCAATTTTCTTTTGTGAAGTGAAACAAAATGACAGACATTCTACATTTTTTTTTCAAATCTGTAACTATTAATGTCAAGCAATATTTCTAAGATTCAAAACATTTGTCTATACAAGAGTTTCAAGAAATTGTGTATCTGTACAGCTAAAAGTTTATTTTTACAATAAATTTGAAAATATTAATACAACCATTGTGTACATTAATTATATCTTGGCTTTGGTAATGCTAATTAGACTGACTCTCGACTTCTTTGAAATAATATTGATACAGCAATTTGTACAGCCCTTGTCTTAGCTCTGGTCATGCCAATGTCTAATTGTACCTCTTTAAAGTGAAATCACAGATTTACACAGTTTAAAAAGCTAAAAAGATACGAGTGTATTTTTTTTTTTTTTATTCCTCATCAATTTCCAGTCCATAAAAACATAATTTAGTACTTAAATTCACAAACTTTTCTCTATTTGTTACTCAATGGTGGCTAAATGACTTTCAACTTTAAAACATGGCATCCTTTGAATATTTAGCCTCTATGTTTTATGTGTTATTATTGTACTCTAGTCAAACATTTTCATTAAGCGATTTACAAACAATTTATACTAACATAATCATAAAGACACGAGACATTTTAATCCTCTAGAGGATTACAGATTGTTCCACCACTGGTTCAGGAGGGTTAAAATGCCGTAATAATCTGTTTACAGGTTTTTTCCATAACAAGATGTGATTTGGGTAAATTTTGTTCAGACTAAATCAAGAAACTAGAGGCTCAGATGAGCCTGTATCGCTCACCTAACATAACCAAGTCCTCTTAAGAATGTCTGCATGCCGAATACATCTAATTTATATGTTAAAACTATGTCTGCTCATGGCAGTCATCTTGGATGGAGGTCGTGGTCACCGGACACATTTTAAAAGTATACTACCCAAGGACCATCCATGCCATGTTTGCTTTAAATTGATTGACTGGTTTCAGAGGAGAAGACTTTTAAACAATTTTCCCATAGGGTCCTATGTTAAAACTATGTCCGCTGATGGCGGCCATCTTGGATGGAGGTTGGGTTCACAGGATATACTTTTGAAAGTTGACCAACTAAGGACCATTCATGCCATGTTTGCTTTATATTGACTTCCTGCTTTCAGAGGAGAAGACTTTTAAACATTTTTTCCATAGGGTCCTATGTTAAAATTAAGTCGAGTCATGGCAGCCATCTTGAATTTCCGATCAACAAACGATTCACATGTTTAGTACAGGACCACCCAATGATCATTCCTGTAAAGTTATAAATCAATTGGCAGTGTGGTTTCTAACAAGAAGATTATTAAAATTTCTACCAATCAGAACACATTATGGGCCCTGGCAGCCATGTTGGATTTCCGATCAGCGCTAAAAACAAAAATCTTGTATATGACCATCTAATGAACATTTCTGCCAAGTTTGGTTCAAATCTGTTTCGTGGTTCCAGAAAAAAAGATGAAAATGTGAAATTCCCATAGGGTCCAATGTTAAACAAAGTTGAGTCATGGCAGCCATCTTTAATTTCCGATCAGCAAACGATTCACAAGTTTAGTACAGGATCACCCAATGATCATTCCTGTAAAGTCACAATTCAATTGGTTTAGTGGTTTCTGACAAGAAGATTTTCAAAGTTTCAACCAATCAGAACACATTATTGGCCCTGGCAGCCATGTTGAATTTCCGATCTATACCAAAAACACAAATCTGGTAGAGGACCATTCAATGAACATTTATGGAAAGTTTGGTTGAAATCTGTTCAGCGGTTTCAGAGAAAAAGAGTTAAATGTGAAAAGCTAACGGACGGATGGACGGACAGATGACGGACGCTTACCCATGGCAAAAGCTCACATGGCCTTTGGCCAGGTGAGCTAAAAAAAACCACAAAACATAATTAATTTTATATAACCCCACTAGAATGAATGCCCTGATAATTAATTGTTAACAAAATACACGCAAATTAAATCATTTATGGATATAACTAATATACAAACATTCCACAAAAACTGATCAATCTTTATGTTGGAGATTAATCACATATCATTGATAAGTACATCTTGTCTTATTATTACAATGGGTAAGTGGTTGATAAAAACTTAAGATATCTAAATTAATGTGCACGACATGTTTCATAATAGTATGGTCAGAACTACTTTTATGTAGAAGTGATCAGACCTTCTTATTTAAACGTAAAATGAAGTTTAAATTTATTCCTACAACTTTTCTATCATCAACTGACAGCTATATCTCAGAATATCTCATCTTAATCAAACTTGTGCCTTTATTTACAACAGAGATATGCTTGTAAGGTAAAATCGCTATGATCCTTTGATCTCAATGAGAGATATTGTCTGTATTAACAAACTGACTCTGGTACTGAAAATTGTCAGTTAATGGCATTGTCATAGAAACAATAATGTCAGACTTGAAGTTCTCAACATTATCACAGGTCGTCAGGCTCATTTTGATACAAGACATAAGGTCTGTCTCGACCTTCATAAATGTTGTTATACTACATCTATACTTTTGAAAATATTAAATTGAGGGAAACAGCAAATTTTTATTAATATTCATCATTTATGCATTTCTCCTGTTTTTTCTACCACTTTTCATATAGGTATGTATTTCACAAAGCATATTTTATTAACATTTGGAAACTTTTCAACAACAAAAAAAAGCTACAAACATATATATGTTACAAGAGTATTTCCAGTTATAAGTCAAAAATATTTTTTTAAATACAAAAAATAAAATCAATACTTTATCAATAGATGTTTTACATCTACTTAACATAATAACATATCAAATTAGAGAACAAAAATAACTATTAGGAAAAAAAGACAAATTTACACTAGAAAAAATATTACACATTTAATAAAAACAGATTTCAATATGTATTACAGTAAATTTATTCCTTTAAATACACATACAAATCATATGAAAATCTACAACTAAAAAAATTTTAAAAACAAGCTGTGTAAGTTACAATTCTATTTAATTGTATAACAATTCTATTTAATTGTATAATGTTAATTAGGGCCTTGAAATCTTTCTCTCAGATTTCATCACTACCCCTGTTTCACTTTATATTGCATCCAGACCTTATTTTGCTTAATAGAATGGAATAATATAATCCAATCTTTTTAACCGTCTCTTAAGCTTCATACAACACTCCACACATCAAGTGGATCTTCTTTTTATTTTTCCTCAATTCATTATTACAAAAAGATCCTTGCAAACTACTTCCATCCAAACACAAGCCATTTCCTGAGATTGTCATATTTAGACTGTCACATGTCAATCATTTAAGTGTCATATTTAGACAATCAGAGAACTCCTCTCTATTACTTACAACATAAACCTCATATTTCTCTTTGAGAACAATTTTTAAGCAATACATTATTAATTTCAGTCATATTCACAATAAAAACAACATTTCCTTGTAATTTCTTCATTTTACTGACACCAACACCTTTAGTTATTTTATTACAAAATTCTGCTGAAGTTTTAATATAATATACCATATGTTGTAATCTCATACAAGTCAATTTCATACATGTAATCTACTATTTATATAAATCAACAAACTATTTCCTTCTTTTCACTTTTCAATATATAAGAATTCCTGCATACAGAAAAACAGCTTCAGGGTCACATTACATGGATTTCTATCTTAACAATACTGAAATCAAGTAACAAATTTAAAATGCTATTTTAAAAGCTTGTGAAATGAAGCTTGGTATGGTAGTTTTTAACACAAACCCAATCACATAGGCATTCAATCTCAACTTCAGGACAAAACCTCAACATTTTTGCCTATTTTTTTGATATCATCAAATCAGTTCATCATTAGATGTACCCTCCAACACGAAATATTCATGTATTTCTATAATGTTACAACACAATTCATGTATAATTGAGGGTGTACTTCTAATTATTTTGGTCAATGATACATGTCTGATATCTGTGGGCAGTAACTCTTGTTTCCCTTCAAGGCCTTGTGGGTGGAGAGACGGCAAATAAAATTATTTGCTATCATTTTTAAACATATAGAGACGGCTACAGCGTATTAGTACAATTAATTAAAACCATATCCATAATTTTTTTTTTATATATGATATAACATTATTGACTACACATTTTATAAGTCAATAGATCATGTCAACTCTTATTGTGTATAACATCTATTTATTGATGAGATGTCAAATTTCCCTTTGATCTTTAAACATGATTAGTATCTATTATCAAGCAACATATGTTTTGCTGGAAATGCAACTTCTCATTGCATTCCAAGCTTCATCTTTGATGCAATATTGCTCTATGAAATCCTTTCTCACGAAACAAATTGATTGATTGTTTGGCATTAAATCAATTATAGAATATATATATATATATACCATGTTGTTCTAATATATAATGAATATAAATAAATCTTGAATCATTATATTGTTTTGTTTAAATTTTTACATTTGAAACATATTATTTATTAACAAGGAAAACATCAGTAAATTTTACAAAGAAAATTCTGTTAAATCACATAAACTTACTTCATTGTTATATTTTTCTTCTTGTATCTTTTACGAGATAGGATGGACTTAAAATACTGGGTACGATAAAATTCAACGGTAAATGAGATCTCTAAATTGTAAATCATGAGCAATTATTTACCAAGTTTGTCATTTACAAGAAAATAAAAAACCTGAGATGACTTAGGTTACATTGAATGAGAAATGTTTTTGTCTGCTTTAGATCAGTGCTAGCTCATTATGGGTTTAAAAATGAATTCAGTGTGTACAAGTTTTAATGCATTATTCAAAATAACCATGAAAAACTAAAAATTAGAAGTGTATTCTTATTGTTATTTTCTATACCACTCATATTCATCTAAAAGGTAATTTTGATGGTACAAAATAAAGTTACAGCTTGTCTAGCAGTTACTACAACATACATAAGATTTGTTGTTATATGTGTTGCTTGAAGCTGTACTGTGGATTTAAAAAAAATGGTACAATTAAGAACCTCAATATGATCATTTATCTATAATTTTTACATTTTCTTTGATTTCATCGAGTGATATTGTTAATATCAACGAACCAACGCCGCCTCTGATCCAATTATTAAGAGGGGAGTGTTGGGATCCCATTACAAGGTTTAATCCTGCCACATTTTTGTGTCTGTCCCAAGCTAGTACCTAGATTTTCAATGTCATATGTTGTGATCTTTTTGTGTTCAATGATTTGAGGTGAGAAGTGATCCTTCGTTTATATTTTTACAGTATACAGTTTTTAAATGACTAAAACGAGTATTAGAAACAGATTTTGACATTCAATTCAGACAGGTTCTGGGAAATACTAAATCTGTTAGCTCTTTAGATAATAACAGCAAAACAGAAAACCAGTTTATATATTACAATGAGGCTGGAGGGTCACATCACATGATTTGTAGTTAAATGAATACACAGAGTAAACAGCACTGAACATAAAATTATATAATATATAAAATAAAATAGAAATAAACAATCTCCCCTGCAAAGATGTCTGTAGCTGCTTTTGTCCCCAACAAAGAAGTTTGTAGTGGTCTTTTGTCCCTCACAAAGAAGTGTGTAGCTGTCTTTAGTCCCCAACAAAGAAGTATGTAGGGGTCTTTAATCTGTATGTTCAGCTACTCCATTGTTACTTCAGAACTGAAATAGAAATACAATAATTTTATGGAATCCAAGAAACATAACAATTCAAGACAAAAATAGTTAACAAAATTACTTATATACATACATGTAGGTATAAACAACAAACAGCTTCTATTAACATTTTCTTTAAACTTTAGCATATTTTTTTCATATCATACATGTATATACATTTATAGCTTAGATAAGAAAACAAATGAAGCTCCTGTGAATATTTCATGATTCTTATCAGGATCTTAAAGTATTAAGAATATTAGCAAAAGCTTTCAAAATTAAAAACATATTAGATCATGATCCTTAAGCTAGCAGAAATAATGTCAGAAATTTAGGTATTTTTATTATTAGCTATGAAGCATTAAATCAATTCAGAATGATGTGAAGCAGTCAAACATTACAATATAGAAACATTGCAAAGAAGAATGTAATGATTGACAATAGAATATGTAATAAAATTATGTATTTTTTCTTCTTGAAAGTATTATATTCTATGGTGTTTATTATTCCAGAAAACAATAAAAACAATTATTGTGCCCATAAAAAAGCTGAAAAGAAGCATTTTATGAAGACATTTTCATTACATATGTATAGTACAAAAATATATCAAAATTGTTTTTCCGATTATCAAAAACATCCCTTGAGTAAACGAAGTATACATTAACTCATTAATGTATGAAGCGGACGAGTGAGATAAAAAGAATAATTTGGACACATTTATTATATAAATACTTCAATACAAATTTTAAGTGGCAAAACCCACACTGAAAACCAACTTTTCTGTTGTCCTTGCAATATGGCATACAGATATTGTTGGTGACAACATTTAATACAATCATTGTGACGTCACTTCTGGGAGTGACTTCATCATTTTTCTCTCATAGAGAAATGATGCTATTTCACTTTCATCTATATAATATTTGTTTAAATACCATTTAAAGTTAATAAATGTACATTATTATATAGATAGCTGTGAATTACAGAATTTTTAGAGTAAATCACAATGAAATTATCACTTTTATTTTCACTCTCACTCTATTTTGTGCCATTTCGTTGCCGTAGTGACTTTTCTGAATGTACAGTTACCTCCTTTTGACTGTTTTATATGGTTTCGTTGTTTTTTTAAGAAATACTTATGCATTATATTATATCCCTACACTACACACATAATATAGTGCAATTTTTTTTATCTATATAATAAACATTTTAACTAATTGATGAAATTCATGATCAAAAATATGTCAATCATGTCCAAATAATGTTTTAACTCACTCATATGCTGCTCACACACATACACATGAGTTACTGCATTATTCAGTCATCTGTAACATATTTTTTTATAATGAAATTCCTCAATTAGTTGTAGCATAAGTACTGTAGTAAAATAATATCTTGACCAAGATCCCTAAAAAGTGACGTGAAGCCCCTTTAACTCACTCCTCAAACGTGTCCAGATCATCTGTCATGTCAAACATACTGCTATCCTGAACTATCCCAGAGTCTGAGTACGACACACTACAATAAAACAAAAAGTAAACTTTGCAACAAAATGATCATGTCTAGCATGTTTGACCTTTTATGTAAATAATAACAACCTTGCAATTATTATTATCATTTTTTTTTCTTAGTTTTTCAAAATATTTCCAATATTGTGATAAATATATATATCAATAGCTTTCATTTTGTTGCAATAATCACCAAACTAAATAAAGATATGTGCTCTAATTAAACTTGTGTATTCACATTTATCTATATGTAAATGAATACACACAACAATGAGAATGATTTCACAGATGCATAAACATGATGTACATGAAAGATATCCAGAGAAATCAAAGTTGATTAAATGATCAGAATTGTTATGGTGAAAAGCTTTCATGAATTTGACAGCAAAGCAATGACTGAAGAGTGAAATGTCTATTTCTATCAATCAAGTGTGAATCAGAAGAGTCTCCAGAAGGTACATTTTTTTTTGTACATGGTGAATATTTCTCATATTAACATTAACATTCATAGTTAACACTACATATAAAGTATTGCACTTGCTAGCCTCGTTCCAATACCTGGGACTTCAGCTGCTCATTCTCAATTTAAAAAAAAATAAAAATCAGTAATCGGTCCTTGTCAGGGTTAAACTTCAACATTTAGTGATTTTCAAATATATTTGTTCCTGACCATTTAAATCTTACCCTTGGTGTTATTATTCAACTTGTGTTTTTTTTTTCTACCTTTCCTAAACACACTTGATTGAAATACAATGATAAATAATTATAAATAATCCACCATCACTACAAAAGCATGAAGCCATTTTTAAATTAGCGCTCAAGTCAAATTTGTATATTCCACACCCAATAAATTAATTCTAAAAAATTCAGGATTTTTCACTGTAACTCTAGATTGTCAATTCTGTTTTCTCTAATGTTCATTTAAATTGAAATTAATTTGTCATAAAAACTTATTTTGTCTTTTAAATTTAATATAGATTTCAAGTTGTTTGTCAGAGGTTCACGAAAGGCACAAGAATTTAAAATATAAACTGCATACATGCAAAAAGGAAAGTAGTAAAGTGCCTTCATGGTCAATTAAATGTTTTAAATCTTACCTTTACAATTATTATTTAAGCAATTGATTCACCAGGTGTAAATAAAACAAGGTAATTTATCACGTGACTTACCTTGATGATCGACAGGTGAAAAACACAAGACGTTTCAACTTCTTGTTGTAAAAGAAATAATTGAAAGACCAAATACACCCAGCTTCACCATAGGGGTCAGAGGTCAAATCTGGATTATAACTGAAAATGAAAATATTAAACAAACCTTTATATATATTCACTAGAATTAACTAAATTATATTTTGATGGAATAAATAATTCAATTTGATTTTTTTTAGTTTTGTTTGTCACATGTTTAGACATATAATTTGCTGTAAATTGTCCAATAAGTGAGTGATTGTTTAATGCCAACTCAGCTATTTTTCAGCTCTTTCATGGTGAGAACAAATTACATTCGTTGAGATGAAAATGACGTTCATGTACTAGACCTACTCGCTTAGTTTGATTTTTATAGAACTATACAAATGAAGAATTCCAAGGCAAGTGATGGCATTATCTCACATGGAATGTTCAATAAATTATTATGGTCAGGTACATTTGTATTGTAATATGTGTCAAGTCGCTTAGTAATTTGTTTGTGTCAAGTTGCTTAGTAATTTGTTTGTGTCAAGTTGCTTAGTAATTTGTTTGTGTCAAGTTGCTTAGTAATTTGTTTATGTGTCAAGTCATTTAGTAATTTTTTGAGTTTCAATGTAAATATTATGATTACAATACCTGTATATTTCACAATCCTGGAGGGAGCATTCTTCATCAAATGCTGTCCATAGATTTTGTTTCAGTGCACCATAAGCTTCTCCCAGTGTGGCATATAACTGAGTATCTATATTGTTGGCTACCCACTATAACAAATTAGTTATTATATTAGCTTGCAGAAATATATATAACTTTCAAATTATATTAACAATTAACCTGTCTTATATTTAATTATTAATCAAAGATTAAAGTTTTGAAAGAATAAATCTCTAAATTCAATTCATTCATAAAATGCTACTTAAAAATGTTTTTTTAAAGAAACACTAACTAACACAAAATAGTATAAACAACTTTTCTTAAATAACTAAGTTAAATGTGTCAATTAAACAGTGATTAGCCATTTAGGATTCAAATTTTAATAATAATACATTTTCTATTGACATTCAGAATTTCAATGGGCCATTCTTTTACATTCTTTGTAAATATTTCTGATTTCATTGGGAAATTTTCAGATGGAATGTGATAAATGGCACATGGCCCCCTCTAATCCCAATCACTGTAAATGAAACTTTGGCCTTTGAATGAAGTACATTGTATACAGGAAGAAACAAGTGCAGTAGTCCCCCTCGTATAACGCCACCTCATCTGCAATGGAAAAGGGGTATAATAACAGGAGTGGCTTCTCTTGAGGGGGACAATGTAATAATATTATACTGTCTTAGTGCATCAAAATCTGTCCTGATAAGAAGGCAACTACATTTGTATTGTATAAACAATTCATGATACCCCCTCTCTTCATCATTATTACCTCTAAGCTTGGTTCTTTACTGAACTCTTCACTCTTAGCATTACTAAAGTCATAATCAGGATTGAATGAAGCATTCAGAGTAGATATGAGGTAGAATAAGGTCTTAGTAGCAATGGTATCACAGAGGTATCCTTCCCCATCACTGCCAGCACTCTTACTGTATTGTCTAAAAAATAATATTACAAAATAAATTACAAAACAAATCCCTCCTCATTGCTGCTAGCACCTTACTGCATTGTCTGAAGAAAAAAAAATTGCCAAAAAATCCTTACTGCCAGTTAAATGAGCATAAACAGAATAAGGAACCAAGAACCCACTCCTCTCTCATCTTAAATCTAATCAAAAAAATCTATATGAATAATACATGTAATTATCACAAAGAACCCACCTTGATTCTGTTAAAAAAAAATTCTACAGGAATAATAAATATAACAAAACCCCACTCCTTGTATCTATTGAATACTCTACAAACATAAATATTTCAGTTTGTCATGCAATAGTATTTACATTTTTGTAAATCCTATTTTGTCTTTATTCTAAAACTGGAAGGCATTGCATGCTAAAGTGGTGAATATCACTTCAAATCCAGTGATGGTTACATGATTTATATTATTACATTAAATCTCCTGTGCTGTACCTATGCATAATACATGTACTTAAATAATTAGATAAAATTAACTTGCTGACAATTTGTGGATTTTCTGATTTAAAGCCAGAACAAATCGACACCAAAAACACATATTTTGTAAACGGTCATCTATTAACTGTCAATTGAATGCTATATTGTTTTGTCTGTCCTTCTTCGATCAACGAATGCTGATTACCCCTTTGGTATCTTTCAAACTCTTCTTTCAGAATACCACAATACTTACTTGGAAGGGGACAGAGATAACACAGTCTGTGGTGGAGATAAAGCCTGTAAATCTTCTGGACCAACTCCACCCTCTGCACTGATTATCTTGAAGAGTCTTTTGTCATTTCCTGCCATTTTACACGAATAACTCTCTATTCTAAAAATAAAGCAATGAATATAACTCCTAATGTGTTTTTATTGTACATGTATATACCTGGATACAGGTACATTTGATTTTCTTTGTTCAATTTTTCTATTTAAATCTAGACATTACTCATTACTAACCTGTAATTATTGACCAGATATTTAAAGTCTTACCAGTGTTTCTGTTTATGTGCATTCTATAAGTCTTCTGACTTACACGATCAAAGAGACATTTGAATGAATTTTGATTAAAGACCAAAAGTAATGTCCTCAATGCTATTTTACAGACCCAAAGAAACTCTAAAAGGCTTAGCATTAATTGACACTGCTATTGTACATGTACTGTCTAAATTAATGTTGTCATTCATTTTTATATTACATATTGAATTTTTTTACTATTGACTTCATGTACTTTTTTATTGATATACATGTACATGTTTTTAGCTAGTGTTGAGTGTCTGTGGTTGAGTACATGTAAATGTAAAATAAATGATCAGATCATGCCAGTTTGTCATATTATCATAGCTGAAAGTGTTTACAAGATATTACACTAGAAGTTTCATACAGTGTTTCAAATAAAAGTCTTATCCTTATCAATAGAGCTATTTTCAAACCACATGTTCCAACACACAGGACACTGAAAGCTACAAGAAAAGGGAATTGGTTTGTTTACATTTTGTGAACCATTACAGTAAAACTATACTACAGATCTGTATGAAATAAAATATACATGTACATGTATAATCAAGAGTACATGTACCCAATGAAATTTAAAATTGTATTTTTCTTTCATAAATATATCCCGTGTGCATCGAAACGGGTCCATTGAAACCATATAAATTAGTGCACCAACACACTCGACGGCTCAATAATTATTTGAAGAGGCTCCCAGGAGCCTGTAATCGCTCACCTGGTTTTCAATTTTACATCTAAAGTTAATAGAAAATGGGGGTGTTACACATAATTTTTAAAATGGGCCACCAAAAGATCATTTCAACTCAAATTTCTTGGCAAAAGATATAGATGTGATTTTTTTCTCATAATATTCCTAAATGGAATAAACTGGCAGAAAAAATCTCACAGAAAAACCCAGAATATATGTTAAACTACTCATTGCCATGTAGCTGCAGTTAAAATATGAGCTCATTTTGATTTATATACTAAAGCAGCAATGGACAATTGAAGAAATTTCTATTTTTAGTAACAGCAGCCATCTTGAATGGACGGCAGGGCTGTCGGACACAATTTTGAAAGGAACCCACCCAGGGACCATCCCTGCCAGGTTTGGTTTAATTTGGTTCAGCGGTTTCAGAGAAGATTTAAATGTGATCTTCTATCAAAATCTGCCTAATTTGCATAATCTGTATAAATCGGCTGAAAGAAAAATTTCACAGAAAAACCCGGAATATATGTTAAACTACTCCTTGCCATGTAGCTGCAGTTAAAATTTGAGCTCATTTTGACTTATACTAAAGCAGCAATGAACAATTAAAATTTCATCCCCCCTTTTTTCTATTTTTAGTTTGGCAGACATCTTGGTTGGAAGTCGGGATCACCGGACACAATTTTGGAAGCTTAAGGGGGCCATCCAAGGACAATACGGTTGTTTCGAATCATTTCCATTCCGTCAAAATTTTGTTATTTTCGTCCGCCAGATCACGTGATTTCGATGGAACTCCTGGCACTGAACTTCCGGTGTCAATGTACACAACAAAACTCCAATCGATATGTGCCGTTTTAACGTTCGATCCTCAACTTAAAAAAATCTTAACATTTTCTGTAAAAGACAGATATCAATTCAATTATTTTATTTGTATCAAAAACTTCAATGCAGAGACAAATACTTCTTTAAAATTATGTTTTTTTCTTTCTTTATTTGTGGCTGTCAGCATCATCAAAGGAAAACGATCTGCCTTTATGTATATATTTCTGATATCAGACAGATAGTGGGGTACCGAACACCAGTATTTATTCAGCGGTTTCATTGGCGTCTCTATATTACAATTACTTATAATCTACCGCATCTACGACTATGATATGCTGACGTTGTCACAGTAATAGCATAAACACCGGAAGTCGCCTGTCGATTTGTTCAGACGACAAGACACGAAAAAGACGGAACGTGGTCAGAATTGACACGATTCGAAACAACCGTATTCCACCAAAGTTTGGTTGCAGTTGACCCAGTGGTTTTGAGTAGAAGATTAAAATATGAAAGTTTACGACGTACGACGGACGGACCTCAAGTGATGGCAAAATCTCACATGGCCTGGCTTTGGCCAGGTGAGCTAAAAACGTACCAAATTTTTAGAAATAACAAAGTATGATAGAAAGTATAGTATGTTCATGATTATAAACTAACCTTCCTTCTAGTTTTGAGCTTCCAAGCTCCTGTGACAGAGCAAAATTAATTTGTTCAAATCTAGAATTCTCCAGCAACTTCATGGTGTCCTGTTTGTCGTTCAAGTTGTATAGTTTCTTCAAATTCTTATATCTTTGTATATTTTATTATTTACAATCAATGATTTGTGTTCAATCAGGTGTGACTATTGATTATCAAATGTCACTTAATTCGGAAAATTAAATCAGTTTTCTGTCTAATTTAATTAGTTCAGTATAGAAAGGGAACAAGACCAAGGATTTAAGGAAGGTTGACAAATACTGATATGTGAAATGTTACTGTTTTTTCTTCTCGTGGTTTCTACAGTTTCTTCACAGTATTTAAAATTGTCTTTCATATCAACAAGCACGAAATAAAACGCTTCCATTTGTAACTTTGTTGAAAAATAACAATGACAAATTAACGACAAAATAAAATGTTGTGTTGAATCGAAATCTACAATTCAATAATGATCGGATTTACACACTATCGATCTCCTGTAAAATACACCATCAACACGAGAAATATTTCAGTTAAAAAAGATCAATCAAATAAATGTAAATAAAGCAATATTTGTTTCACTGTTTCGTTCTTCTTCCTGTATTTCACAATAACCTTGACCTCAGGTAAACATATCCCAGAATGCATCACGTTATAGTTTGTTTCTTATTTCTTGAAATTATTGCATATCGTTGATTTCTTTATTTTATCTTGTTTCTTGGTGTCAGAAAAAAATGATATGCTTGTTTATATGAAACAGTTAATTTGTAAAAGGTAATGGACAATAGCCACGAGTTTATTGTTGTTTTCTGATACATTCTTTAACTTTTTAAAAAACCATGATGTCATTTAAAAAAATCAAAATTAAACATTACGTCACTTGTTTATGTATAGTACATTTAGTGGACATACGTGACGTCCCTATTATTTACACCCCCCTAAAAAACAGTGGTCACGCTGGAATTTCCACTTACATAGACACATTTTTTTATGAAGTTTGTCACGTACATTACATAGATCTATAGAATCTACCAATTTTCGTGTTTTTTTTAATACTAGCAGGTTTTTTTTTAAGTTCAAAAGTAGTATAATTATTTAGGAGTTTGTAAACGTTCAATTTCAGATGTGTGTTGAACTATTGAATTTTTGAGAAAAAAAATTGAATCACAAAATTATATGAAAATAATGATGAAAAATTTCAAAATATATATGCTCGTGACTTTACAACAAAAGAGATTTTCATGTACATTGTAGCAATATTCTGCATTTGGAGTTTACATTTTATAGTTGATAAGATGTTCCAGACAAGCGGCCTGTGTCGGGTTCCTATCAGGATTTCCTTAATTAAGTTGAGGTAGTCACTTAGAATGTTCTATGGTCGCCATTTAGTGACTTTGTTAACCATTAAGTTCAGTTGACCGTGACTCATTCTCACGGAACTGCGACAATTGCAAGAAGAAAAATCGTGAACAAAAAGAAAATGTCGTTTTGTACATATAGCACAATAGAAAATGTCAGGGGAAACTAAAAAACATCAGCTTAAGATAAAAATATAACTAGATCTATGTCACAAATCAAACAATAGACTAGGGCAAAAATTAACGATCCCTCTAGATGACAGTAATAAAAGACAAACAGCAGCTTGTCACTATAGTGGGAGAGAACGGTACCACATATGTTTCTACGGTAATGTACAGCGTTTTACAAGTATTCTCTAAGAAGTATTTATATTATACAAGACAGGAGACGTTGCTATCAACAATTTATTATCTATAATAATCTAAAACCAATGTCCAACAACTCCATTTAAAGGGGTGTCCTCTTTCAAACTGTCAGGATGGATTAAGTTGTACACCAAATTTTTAATTTATACATTTGTACCTCATGCTAAAACTAACGCCACGCCTTCCCACGGAAGTATCGACCCGAGAGGGGGAACTTTTGCGAGTTCTTTTCTGGAACGGTTTTTTTTAATTCTTTTTTTGATCATTTGGTTAAGTGACTAGTGTAGGATACGATATTTAGTTGAGAGTTCGAATCCCGCTCATGACGGAGTGTACCCGATACAACATTACGTGATAAAGTTTGTCAGTAACTTGCGACAGGTCGGTGGTTTCCCCCCAGGTACTCCGGTTTCTTCCACAAATAAAACTGACCACCACAATATAACTGACATACTGTTGAAAGTGGCGTTAAACAATATAACCCTAACCCTAGCCATAAAACTTTAAACTTTAAACTTTAAAATTTGATTAAACGCCTATTTCTACACATACAATGCATATTCAATGGCGTTTTACAATGCAAAATAAAATAAAATAAAAAGATAAAAATATACAATGAACATAACTGTACAAAAACAATATACAATACAATATTACTGACATCTTAGGCTGTTAAAGCTACAGCTATCAAGAAGTTCAGAATAGTGAAAAATAATCTTCAAAATACAATGACTTCAATTGACGTTTGAAAATATCTACAGATTTACAATTTCTCAGACTAACTGGTAACTCATTCCATAATTTTGGACCAACTGTACTGAAACTTCTATCGGAAAATGATCTCTTCTTATTAAAAGGAATAACATAACAACCTGCAGAAGACTCAGATGACCTTAGCGTACGTCTAGATACTTGAGGAGACAATAATTCAGTTAAATATGATGGTGCATTTCCAACAGAACATTTGTACATATATATTAATATTTTAAAACTTATCCTAGCTTTGACTGGAAGCCAATGTAAATCATATAAAGCTTGTTTAGAACTCTCATACTTTGAGCGATTCAATACAAGTTTGGCACACATGTTTTGAATACGTTGAAGTTTCAACAATTCGTTTTGAGGAATACCATATAAAATAACGTTACAATAATCCAAATGAGATATAACTAAAGATAGAACTAGAGTTTCTGTAGCTTCTTTTGACAAATGTTTTCGAATGCTTTTAATCTTGAAATAATTTAGCATAGCTGTTCTACATTTTCTTTTAATATGTTCTTTGAAATTCAGAGTCTCGTCCAAAAAAGCACCAAGATATCTAATACAATTTTTCGATTTTATAACTTCGTCACAAATAATAATTTCGTTGGTATTACACTTGCCGAGTTGAGACCGACTCCCAAAAAGAATAAATTCTGTNCTAAAACCAGTGTCCAACAACTCCATTTAAAGGGGTGTCCTCTTTCAAACTGTCAGGATGGATTAAGTTGTACACCAAATTTTTAATTTATACATTTGTACCTCATGCTAAAACTAACGCCACGCCTTCCCACGGGAGTATCGACCCGAGAGGGGAAACTTTTGTGAGTTCTTTTCTGGAACGGTTTTTTTTTAATTCTTTTTTTGATCATTTGGTTAAGTGACTAGTGTAGGATACGATATTTAGTTGAGAGTTCGAATCCCGCTCATGACAGAGTGTACCCGATACAACATTACGTGATAAAGTTTGTCAGTNTGCTGTATGATCATCAGCGAATCCATAAACAGTAATTGATGGAGGCACTATATCAAATATTGTTCCAGCATACGCCAGGTAGAGCCATGGACCAAGACAACTTCCTTGAGGAACACTACAGTCTAGTTCCCGTTCCGATGAAACTATCGAGTTGACAGTAACTCTGCAACTGCGAGGCCTCAAGCAGGAATCGACCCATTCGAGCGCCGATCCGCAGACGCCATACTGACGTTCAAGAACATCCAACAGAATACAGTGATCGACAGTATCAAACGCGGCGCTTAAGTCAAGAGCAATCAACCATATGTGAAGGAGATGCTATTAGTTTCGATCTGACTTTCCACATCCACTTGCAGAAAATGATGTTCTTAAAAGTTATTTTCATGATGCCTTATGATTTTAAGGTTTTTGGAGATCCAACCTTCAACAGTTGTGCCCATAAGACTGCACAACGATTCCGTGTCACACCATTGACAACAAATAATAGGTCTGAGAGTCTTCCAGGAAATGCACCAAAGTTTGAATTCAAATATTTTGAAACTCAGTTGTTCCATTTCCTACATGTAGCTATTTTTCTTCTGATTGAAGAAATACACCAATGTAAGGTAGTTTTCAGAAAATCCAAAGGTCTGAGAGACTTCAGGATATTTACCAGAAATGGAATTCAAACATTTTTGAAAACAAATTCTTGCATGTCACGGCTATTGTTCTTAAATTCCAGTGACATAAATTTACGGTTATTGTGTCTTTAAAAAAAAACGAGGGGTCTGAAGTCTTGCATGATATTTACCACAGTTGGAGATAAAATTATGCCTTGTCAGAGCTTTTGTTCCAGTTTCCTAAAATATGAGGCTGCAGTCAGGGCCGGATTAAAGCTAATTTATGCCTCAAGCACAGACCAACCTTAGTGCCCCCGCACCTTCCGCTGGCATAATGTAAAAACTAACACCACTCCTTGATGCCAAGACTCAACTGACATAATTGTCAAATGCCTAATGTTTTATTTCATTTTTCAAACATTTTTAAAATTCTTGGTGTGTTTTTTAGCCTAATATCTGGCTGATAAAATAAATTGCTTTGTGGCCGGATTTTTTTGGTGCATCCTTGCCCCTTGATGCCCTAAGCATGTGTTTATTTTGCCTAATGGTTAATCCATCCCTGGCTGCAGTGTACTTTAATTTTGTTTTAAAGCAAATAGTTTATTGATAGTAAACCATGCATTGGCGTGCATCAAGACAATACAATATAATTATAATACATTACATAAANGTGTGTTTTTTAGCCTAATATCTGGCTGATAAAATAAATTGCTTTGTGGCCGGATTTTTTTGGTGCATCCTTGCCCCTTGATGCCCTAAGCATGTGTTTATTTTGCCTAATGGCTGCAATGTACTTTAATTTTGTTTTAAAGCAAATAGTTTATTGATAGTAAACCATGCATTGGCGTGCATCAAGACAATACAATATAATTATAATACATTACATAAATATGGATAAGTAAAAGATATGCATATAATAATGATATGAAGTATATTAAATTATTCATTACGTATATATTGTTTGCTTCTTTTAAAAATTTTCAAATTTGTTTTGTTTTGAATAGATCCTTAGGGTCAAGAATCTCTCTGATAAGATCATCGTCAGTTCTAATACTTTGGAACAATGTATTGTAACTATTTCTGATATTCTGGTATTTAGGGCAATGTAATATAAAATGTTTTTCATCTTCAACAAATGAAGGACAGAATTTACAGAGACGTTGCTCGCTAGGATTTAAAGAAGATTTACAGACTGAATGAACCCATTCTAATGCAGGAGAATATTAGGCCTACTGCTGAATGGCTCGAAACTGGTTGTGCTATTTGTTGTTTTTCATTTTATTTAAGATCATTTATATAAATTAAAGATACACCTCTAAATGAAACTCATTTGTCTTTACCGAAAAAAAAATCACTTTCTTTATTTTCAGACGTTTTCCAAAAGTCATGAACAAAACAGATAATAGAATAAAAGTGTACTGAACTCATAGAAGTTGTGAATGTATGTGAAGATTACATATTATTCAATAAAGATAAAAAGAAGTACTATATAAAAAAAAATAGATCTTGGTGATGTCTTAGTCAGAGTACTGTTACTATGGATTAGCAACCAGAATAGATAGCAAAGTTTTATCTGACGACATCTGATTAGGTCACTATATAGTGAAGTAGGAACCCCTCCGGAGCACCCGAGTTCATCCCGCAGATTTTAGTGTTTTGTAGATCATTACTTGACCTTTTGGCCACTACATTTCATGTCCTTTGATTTACGGTTTTGTTTTACACTTTTGATATCATCTAACTTTTCTTTATGGCAAATGCAGGGGCCATGGGGGCGAATCCAGGATTTCAAGTTAGGGGTGTGGGCGCACTTAAAAAAATCGAGCCGAGCGGAGAGAGGCGCGAAAATTTTTGGGGTATTTCGTGTGAAAAATCACGATTTTACGCAAAAAAAATCATATTTTTTCTCCAATTTTAGGGGGACGCGCACCGGGTGCGCCTTCCCCTGGATCCCGGCTCTGAAATGTCATGTAGGCCTATTAATTACAAAATTAATAATGTTCTACATGGTCGCCATCATGACTTCTGTAAATAATACAGGACTTGGTAAATAGAAGTCGTAAATCAAAGAAACAATACAATTAGCATAAAGCAAAGGGATAAAAGACAACGAACCCCCACAGTTTCTGATTGAATTCAAGTTCTCCAGATGGTACCGGTAAAATTAACCTACGTTAATATTCCTGTATGACAATTTTGCCTAAATGTAGTATGAAAATTCGTCCAAATGAAAAATCAACAATTTCTAAAACCGTCCAAATGCAATGCGTCTCTATCTTTTCATTAGTCAGTGATGGAAATAAATATATAAATATATTCATATCTAAAAGTGATTTCCACAGGAAAACTTCAATTATTAATATCGATTAGGGATATTTTATAGGGCCCCAATTGATTTTCCCTTCAAAATTGGAATATTGTGTGGTCATGAAATATTTTATAAGACAACACACAAGAACAACTAGGAACCAATTGCAAGTACATGAACAAGTTCAAAAATATTTTACACCTGTTACATGACCTACATTATTTTCATTATTCTTGTTCCTCCTGGTACGCTGGTATAACTCGTGCTTTAAAAAACAAACTGCAAGTGGCACAAAACAAAACAGTTAGATTCATCAAAAGCATGGGCCCAAGAACTAGTATAAAGCAA
>MJUT01065424.1:100805-137880 GCA_002080005.1 Gigantidas platifrons | reverse complement strand
ACAAAGCAAATCAATATAAAGGTAACATACACTAATCTAGATAGCAACGGATATGCACCACGGATTCCACCTGTGGAGTAGGACATTCTTAGCCTTACTGAGCTCCTAATCTTATCCTCAGTTTCAGTGGAGTTTGCGTTGCTCGATTATTAGTTTTCTGTGTGATGCTTTTTTTTGCTATTGCATTGTCTGTCCTTTACTATATCATTGTTATTGATTGTTGCTATTATAGGGAGGTTATTAGGAGCCTACAAAGACAGTGAATACTTATAAAAATAATATTCTGTCTTTCCAAACCCGTGTTTCACTTGTAGTAAAAACATAGCAAAGTTAGTGTACACGACGTGTTTCTGTAATAACCTTCATTAGGTATGCTCAAAATCGAAAAATTGGAAAGCCAAATAATTTAAAGTTTTGGGAGCAAACAACCCAAAGGGCCTAAACAGTATAACCAAAATCGGTTAAGATCACCTATACCTGAGGGAGGAGAACCTTGTTTTTATTAATAATTACATTATTTAGGAACTGTAAATTTCAGTAATAAATATATCGCATAAACTACTTGGCGGATGATACTATCATAATGGTAATAACCCCTTAATCTAATGGTAAAAATAACCTTACACACTCCTAGGAATACTTTTCTTTAGAATATTCTGATGACGTTAGAATTAGTGCAATAACATGACAATATGTTAACCCAGAAACGCACTGAACTACATCCCTATTCTACATATATTTATCGTCAATTGATTTAATTGGTTAGTCTGGTTGGTTGTATGGTGCCTAACGCCACTTTCAACAATATTTCAGTTATATTGTGGCGGTCAGTTTCATTGGTGGAGGAAATCGGAGAAAATCACCGACCTGTCGTAAGTAACTGACAAACTGTATCACATAATGTTGTATCGAGTACACCTCTCCATGAGCCGGGTTCGAACTCACAACTTTAGTGGTGATAGACACTGATTACATAGGTAGTCATAAATCCAACTACCATTCGAGCACAACCACGACGGCCCCTCAATGTATTTAGGGTTGCTCAATGACAAGGTAGCAGCTATATATGAAAAAGGACTAAATTTCTCTGATTAACTTTAATGGTCCCCTAAATAATTAACGATATATGAAGGAGGGGGACGCCCGGTACGAAATTGCAGCTATATCATGGCGAAAACAAACTACAATTTGATGTTAAGGTGATGATCATGATGATGCTTAGCCGGATTCTTATAGTGCTAACTCACTGAAATAATAGTTTGCGGGTAGACATGGCGCCCAACTCGAGCGCAATATTCTATTTCTGGGCCAACCGGTATTTGCTCTTCCTCCTTTCTGGCGCAAGCACAGCGGAGAAACAAGAAATACCTATTTTATAGTCTTTGGTTTGATCCAATCTGGGCCCGAAACCACGATCTTTGTCGCTCGAGGTGAGCACGCTAGCCATTACACCACCGATGTGGTTGGAAACGCGATTGTAAAAAATACCATTGCGGTAAAATTACCTGTACCTCTATATTAATTTCTTTTTTTTTATATGTAATCTATGTTTAAGTCCCATCAGCTGTTTTTTATAAATGAGGAGATGTAAGTTCTCCTGAAGAAATTCATTTCAGACATACACCTAGTCAATTTTTATTGCAAATATCATTAATGTTTTTTGTAAATACCAATTTGAAATACATTAGACAAAATTACCAGTAGTTTGGATATATAATGAAGATACTAAGATTATTTTATTGACTTACTTTTTTCAATAAATTTGTCCAGGGTTAACAGCATACGTGACATAAATCAGGATGGTTTGTCACACGTAAATGAATATTTAAACACAATTGACTACGATATATTCTAAACAAAATAGATAGCATACATCTTTGTGCAACATACATACATAGATATATATTACATTCTTTGCTTGTCTATGCGGAAGTTGTTGTAAGAACTACACAATTTGAAAACAAATCGTTATCTTCTGCTGTACCTGCCTTGTATTTCGCAGGTATATGTGACCTTGGCCAATGATGTAGGTCATTTATAGCTCCTAATTATTTGACTTTCCCATCGTTGAACTTTGGAGCGTACCTAATGAAGCTTATTAAAAAAACGGGTCGTGCGCACTAAATTAGATATCTACGTTGTTATTGACTACTGTCTAGATGTTGACAATGACCAACATCTGTATTTCATGACTTGTGATGAACATGACGTCGCTTAGTCCAAATTAATGCATTTTCTTGTGAAACAAAGCTGAAACACATTCGCCATCTACGTTTTTAATTCATGAGGTACGAAATTTAATGCATTGTACATTAAATAAACGCTATTGTAAATACATATGTTGCTTAAGGCCACTTTTAGCAATGTTTCAGCTATATCATGGCAAACAGTTTTATTGGTAGAGGCAACCGGAGTACCCGGAGAAAACCACTGATGTGTCGCAAGTTAATGATAAACTTTAGCACATAAAGCTGTATCGAGTTCACCTCGCCATGAACGGGATTCGTACACACAACGTTAGTGGTTATTGGCACTTATTGCCAATATAGCATAGGCAGTTGTAGATGCTACTACAATACGAACACGATCACTGTTATATAAGTATATGATGGCGGAAAAATTACCTGTATGTTTATGTCATTTTACTTAATTGATATGTTAGTAAGTATTTTATTCCAATCAGAATATACACATTGTGACATGAAACAACAACGCCATGTTTCTCTATTAATGACTTGAGGTTTGCACGTCGGTCGTCAGAAGTGGAGTATGTACTGCTTATCGTTGAGGAATTCCAGAGTTCGATTCCGGAAACTATAAATCATAGACAATTCGAAAATAGATCTTCAAAATTAGATATATAAATTAACATGCTTTGAACTCACACTATTCCAAGGATCTGTATGACAAGTCACTCCTGCAGACTGAATTGGATCGCAGGCTGCATGCCCTACATATTTATTCTTTATCTGTATTGCAATGGTCACATCAGACACAATTAGCTAGAGCAAAAAAATGAATAGTAGTATATTCATTACTGTGTTAGAATATCATAAGGGAACAACCATGTATTATTTATAGGAATAATAAGATGCTAAAAAATCAACTATCTGACCTTGTAATTTTAATGAGATATTTTTTTAGTAAAATTAAAATTAAAATAAAAAAACTAGAAGAAAATACTGAATTTTCACGTTAGAATGAATTTCTAGCTCGGTGGAAAAGCATTTCATACAATTGTACACTTTGATATATCATAACTATATATTGTTTTCACTTTGAAACATCTATACAATACATAACAGTATATCTTCACCACGATCATCTGTCTGAAAAATAATAAAATTAACAATACATTTGTATGTATAATGACAAGATTTATTTAAAATGTGCTAAAATTATATACAATATACTTTACATATTTGCAATCAATTGCTTAATTGTTTGAACGAAGAAACAGGAAATGTACATATATAAATTTCTCCTTATCTTTGGATGTAACTAGAGGATCAATATTTAACATGTTCCTTTTTAATTTGTATGTCAGTTTTCTAGAAATAAAATTACGAAAGCAGTGGTTTTATTTGTCCTTTTTATTTAACATTAAATTAAATTATTGTTTTAATATGTTTAGTTATACAACTTATGTTTACTAATATAACATATAAAGCATACGCTACGTGTTCATATTTAATTATCAACATACAGTTTGAACAGCAATAGTTAGCATTTCTACAAATATCAATATATGATGTTATGTCAAACACACATGGCTGTGTAAAACATGTAGACCATATATGACAATACACAAAACAACAACAAACTAAATAAATATAATTGATGATCATAAAAAAGTTAGTAATAAGTTAATTAAAATATGCAGCAATAGCAAGCAGTCAAGTAATACGCCTTTATATATCGTAGACCTGTCTATTCTGAACACCAAATTAGGTCACATGGACGTTCTGCTTAGACAGGTTTCATATAAAAACATGGAATGAAAAAACAAAATGATACAAAATCTATGAAAAAACACACAAACACAATAATACTAGAATATGTTCACACAAATGTTACAATTAAATTAAATATAAAGTTGCATATAAATGTGTTATCTTGTAATTTGATATTTTTTTTTTTTTAAACATCGTCTTATGTGGTTTATAATGTGATTGTAGTTTATTACATTTTTGCAGCAAAGTTGTGTGTGATATATAGTGTGAAATTGTTATATTTAACGTGATATTCCGACTCGTGGACACCGTACAATAGATGTATCAATGTATATATGACAATATACAAATGTAATGGAAGTATATCAGTGAACATAACAGTTGCTTCATGAATGGAGATGAATTATTTTCATAGAAAAGTCGATATGTTTAATGTATTTGCGATACATTTGATAACCCTTCCAAACCAAGTACACAAATACTCACCAAAGCAATCAGTAACATTGTTAGGTTGTAAGTTATACAGGTATTCTCCATCATAGTCATTACAAGTTACAGATAATGAAAACTGATAGTTTCTTTTAAGCCATCTCCAGAATGGGATATTCCCACAACCACCACAATACATGTCAAACTTACTAGAAATAAAAGTATCACTGTTTATGATTAATTGATATTAAATCTATGCAATAAGCGATTCCTGTGTGGCAGCTATGTAGTAAAGATGTAGGAAAGATTACACAAAAGTAAATTACTATGTAGAGGTAAAATTGTTACAAATAAGACTTGGTACAGGAATTTAATTAATCAAATGGCGAGTTGAAAGGGGATGACAATTACGCATGTGAAGCAATAATAAATGTATATCTTGAAGAGAAAAATAAAATCAAGATAATAGTGCATACTCATCTGCTCGTTATCGGTAAACAGATTATGTACAAAGAATTATGTCAGAACCAGTGTAACCTTGATGTAAGTATCACAACGAGAACTGAGAAACATCATGTTATGCTACTAACAAGGAAGCTACTGAACCAAGAGTTGAGGTCATTACTTCGACTGCTTTACGGTTGTCACAATGGTTTGGTTTACCGATATGGAATAGCTGTCTCGATTGTTAGTTTTATGTGTGCTGTTTTGTAGATCGTTGTTTGTCCTTTTTCTTTTGTCCATTGTGTACTCTGTCCTTCGATTTACAGATTCTGATTACCCTTTGGTATCTTAAAACTCTTCTTATGTCGGTGAGACCACATAACCGGTAGTCTATACACATTACTACAATACTACGTACACTACAACTTACAGTGTTGTCAGCTGTGGTAGATTATCTAACGCATTTTCACTAACAAGTGATATAGTGTTGTTGTTCATGATTCTGAAATATAGTTCACATTATATAGCAGTATTATAATCGATATTCCCGCATTGCCTGAACTTTAACATATGTAACGGTTTTCTGTTATAAAACGCGCGTTGATATATAGATCCCCAGCCTGGTCACAATATCAGTGTATGTGATAAAATGTGATAAGCCAGACTGACTGTGACATATACGACGATTTGATTTCGAAATATCAGGATATTTGATTTATCTGGGACACTGTAACAAATGTACATTTCGAGCTATCTCATGTATCCGTAACGATTTGTTCTAACACACAGGAAGATAGTGCATGGAAAGTGTGATTGGTTGATTGATTACTGTTGTACACCAACATTAGCAGTATTTCAGCTTTAACGTAGCGTGAACAAATATACAAAATATCTCAACTGCAAGATTCTTAGATATCAAAGATATTAGTGTATGAAACAATTGGTTATATGTACAAATGAAAGAGGAAACAGATAAAGGTTAAAAACACATTATTTAGAACTCATGTTGTCTATTTGATATATAAATTAAAGCAGTTCCGGTAATAGTCCGTTGTATTAAATTTATTTTTTTGCTTTGTCTGTTCCACGTCTTTAGAAATGGTATACCTTTTCAATAATCACGTGCTTAGCTATATTTCTCCACTAATACAGCGAGCTTGCAGTCTATATTCAGATTCTTTTAAAGTCATCCTATTTT
Source organism: Gigantidas platifrons (assembly GCA_002080005.1). Classification (NCBI taxonomy): domain Eukaryota; kingdom Metazoa; phylum Mollusca; class Bivalvia; order Mytilida; family Modiolidae; genus Gigantidas; species Gigantidas platifrons. The sequence continues at coordinate 131,856 of MJUT01065424.1, read as the reverse complement.
TAGTATTAATTTATTAAGAAAATAATAATTTCATCTCATCTTTCGGAAGATAGCAAAGCCATGTTGAAAGGTATACTGTCACTTGCCTATTAATGACGATGGTATTGGTAATTACATTTTATTTCAAAGTTAAAATGTTGGTTTCCCGTTATGTCTTTTGATGGTTTTGTGTACTCTTTAACGTTTCACTGATGATACAGGCTATCGGCTCTCATTATAGACGTTTAACTGATGGCACAGGCAATCGTGTCTCATTATAGACGTTTGATTGATGATACAGGCTATTGGCTCTCATTATAGACGTTTAACTAATGATACAGGCTGTAGGCTCTCATTATAGACGGTTAACTGATGATAAAGGCTATCGTGTCTCATCATAGACGGTTAACTAATGATACAGGCTATTGGCTCTCCTTAAAGACGCTTAACGTATGATGCAGTCCATCGGCTCTCATTATAGACGGTTAACTGATGACACAGGCTATCGTGTCTCATCATAGACGGTTAACTGATGATACAGGATATTGGCTCTCATTATAAACGGTTAACTAATGATACAGGCTATCGTGTCTCATCATAGACGTTTGAAGCAGCTTTAATTTCAAAGCTAAATCCACACAATAAGCCTAACTATTTATACAATCTTTATAAAACAATAACTATCAAATGTATTGATATAATGTGGTCATACATTTGTACAAATCATACTACAAGATACTCACAGATATGTTAAGTTTGGTAGATTATTGAAAGAGTTGTTCTCTATCACTGATATGGCATTATACTGTAACTCTCTATAAATAGTCAACAAATGTCTTTAGTTTATACTTTATGCAATCTGTGCTTTTTTTTTGCTGTCGTAATGAACAGTGCTTACAACTAAATATTACGTAATTGTGAGTTATTTCACGAAAATGTATTATATTCTTGTAAAAAAATAAACAACCCTTCTAATAAATGTAGTTATTTACAGATATCAAAGGGGCAACCAGAATCCGTATATCAAGGGGCCTGGGTGGCTCACTGAGTTAGGTGGTTGGATCTAACAACTCATACAACTTTATCACCAATACGGCATAGGTTCGTGCCCGGCTTTGTAAATTACAAAAAATGGTGCACTCGACTAGCAGCCGCAAGTAATAAAGTTTACCAGTTGCTTGTCCATGGTCGTTGGATCTCTCCGGGTACTCCGGCTTCCTCCACCACTATAACTGGTCGCCATGATATAGCTGAAATATTGTTGAAAGTGGCGTTAAAACACACAAAAAATCAACCGTATATCGACGAAGAACAGAAAATACAAGTGCCAAAAGAAAAAGTACAAAGGGACAAACAGCGATCTACAAAACATACATATAAACTAAAGATCGAGTAACAGGAATCCCACTAAAAACCTGGGAAAACTCAGGTGTTCCCGGTGGGTAGGCAGTTCCTGCTCCACTAGAGGTACCCGTCGTGTTAATATAGGTACAAACTCCGTAATACGTCGTGAATGAGGAAAGGACCAGGAAGTGTTGACGGCAAGTGGAACATATTCGTGGTCATTTGTCACACAGGTATTCCATATCGGTCAACCAAGTCATGGTGGTGATCGTAGCATTTTCAAAGTGATGACTTCAACCTTACCAAAAGGAACCCTTGGTTCAGTAACTTCCTTGTTAGCAGCAACCCTCTGTCAAGGAAATCCTGATAGAAACCACAGGCTCTAAAATAACGTATCATCTGAGAGATATATACTCCATATGTAGGTGCTGCTGGAATGTTGCTAAATATAAATGGAAAGTTCACAATGGGAAAATTTAAATCATCTCTTTTGTCGTAAACTTTTGTTCTTAACCGCCCCTCAAAAATAGGCTTCAATTCTGGTTCAATAACCGGGTGTCCTCCAGTTGTAACATGTTACAGTGTACTTGTATAATTGACGAACTTCCCCGTAAAGAGATGGTAATGAAACCCCTCTTCTTTATATGATGCTATCACGACAGCCCCCGTAAAAAGATGGTAATGCAGGCCTTCTGCTAATAGCTTAATTGAAAAAAAGGGTTCTACTCATTTGACTCCTTTGGTATTGTCATACACCTATTACTGAAAGTGCTGATTTAGGTGACGATTTTTATTAGTCGTTGTTGGTCATTTTGTGATTAGTTGTCTGCCCTTTTTCGATTTATGGATTCTGACCACCCCTTTGGTATCTTCAAACTCTTCATACATATCAAAAGTAAGGATCTCCTCGCTCAGGCATAGGTGACCTTAGCCAAGTGTGACTAACCTGACTTGGTTGTCTTGATCGTAACGATTTCGATTTTGATCTACAATCTTTTGACTCTAAGTGTACCTAAGAAAGGTTATTGCAGCAACGCTGATGTGTTGTGTCTTTTTGTGTGATTGATCCTTTTGTTGATATTGAAGGAATTGATTAAATTACTGACTACAAAAACAATCATTAAACATACATATTCATGTTTTGTAAGTTACAACATGGAATGCAGTAGGGAACTTGATACTTACAGTCTATAAAGGCTAGGCAAGCCGTTGAATGTGCCTGATTGGATTGATGTTATCTGATTGTCCTGCAAATAACTACAAAATATAAAATACGTATGTAAATATCACACCAAATAAGCATAATGAAAGTCCGAAGTCAAAAACCACGCACAGTAGGGCAGCCAGCACAAACACCAAAGTAGAAACAAATTATAGAAAACTAAAGCTTGTGCAATGCAAATACCACTAAAAATGGCTTTAAGGTCCTATTCTACTAGTGGCATCCATCATGCTGTTCATGTCAACTACCTGTTAAAATTCACACATTGTTACTCGTCGTGATAGAAGAAAAAAGGACGGACCTGTAACCAGCACATCAGAGTTCATTCATGACACATAACCAATTGATGGTGGTGATCCTACAAATAAACAAGTGAAGACCTACACTTTACAAAAAAAGAGACCCTGGGTTCAGTAGCACCCTGTCAGTATCAACATCTAACCAAGAAATTCCCCACAGGCAACACCGGAACATCATTTCCACTGAGGGACTTATAGTCCATATGAAGTTGCTGCTGGAATTGCTCTCTATAGAAATGGAATATTCACTATAGGAAAATAGGAAAATGTACACCATCTATTTACTCACAAATGCTTGTTCTCAAGCGACCCTCACTTGCAAGTTATCTGGGCATAGTTCAAGGTGGGAAACAGAGCTACCAGCATTGTTGGTGTCTATTAGATCAAATTCAAGGAGAAAGAGAACATTAAAAAAATATCTAAGCCATGAATTATTCAGTGAAAATATATCCTATATACAGTTGAACTCGAAATTAAAGGACAGGGCTAGCTATATCTTATTTTCGTTGAAAGGTAGCTATACAATACATGGTTCAACCGACGAAGAGCGGAGCACAGTATGTACCCATTGTAAAATATTTTAGCAAATATGTGCATCAATTATAACAACTATGTTGCCAATCAAAAAATTAAGCATTTCGATGAAGTCAGCTTCAGATAATTAATTGTTAGAATGAGAGTATCTTTTAAATAAATATAGTATAACTAATCGTAGACTTTGAATATCAAAATAATACCACGAGTGACCGAAGTACGCACAAAGATTAAACGTGTGGGCGGAACTTGTTCCGTCCAAGAGTTTAATCCTTAATGCGTATTCGGTCACGAGTGGTCTTATTTTGATAATCAAAATTTATGATGTAGTTATACTGTTTAATATATAGACTTCCAAAATTTCTAATAATTTTTTTTTTGGTATATTTCATTGCACGCGTATGAATCTACGAGCAATGCTACTGTAAAATTGTCATTCTACAAGTCGTAGATAAGGGGTTCAGCTGGAAGAATCCGCCATCTTGAAAATGTGAAACTCGACATGTCATATTTACAACAATACACAAACATAATTAAAATGCCTACCTTGAAAACCTATTGTATTTAATATTGAAGCACACACGAAGCCAAATAATGTCGAATCTTTACGTTTGAAGCTGGAAGTCTTCATATGACGTTAATGACGTCATGATGTTTATGTGCAAAAGTCGTCAATAAAATTTCGCGGAATTGTTTCAGCTTACAATCAAACGTGTATTCACCGAAACACAGTAAGGGATGTAACCACATTTATAGTTGTGTGAAAGTAGTTCTGGTGGGGAAAAAAAACTGATATCTCACATGTGAGATACCGTAATTTATTTCACGTTTAAATTCCCATAAATCACACCTATCTATATAATAAATAAGGCATGTCTCTTCCTAAAGCAATATATTTGTATCCAGGTTGGCATTTCATGTAAATGAAACCCTTGAACATACAGTATTCTAGTGGTTTGTGGTATGTTATATTCGAAATTGATTGTATGTTTAAAACATATATGAGAAAAAAATGATCTAGACGTGTACGTATGAACCACCTGTTCCCTTCAACATCTCGCCAGAACCTGGGTCCGTGTTGCTCATCTTTGTTGTTTTCCGTATTGTTTTATTTTATTTTGTTTGTTTTAGTACTATGTATTTATTTACAAAATCTATTTGTTATCATCCCATAGCATTATTAATAGCATATATTCTAATGATTGGGTTAAACATGTTTACAAATAATATTCATTGATACTCACAGATATGCCAGGTTTGTTAGATTGTTGAAAGCGTTTTCCTCTATCGCTGATATGTCATTATTCTGTAGCTGCCTATAAATAGTCAACAAATGTCTTTATTAAACTATATGTCTACTAAAATGTTTTAAGCGATACATATTTGATAGTATTACTCTTTCATTATAATTGACATGATATTATCGAGACATTATTTTACAAAGAATAAATAGTACTATTGTTGTAGTCATTACTATGATGATGGGCGGAGCTTAGAACAATGTTAAGTCAATTAAATAGGCGGGGTCTAAACAGGATCAACTGAGCGCTTTTAACAGTGCACACTTTACAATGTATTATACGTTTTTCTTTAACGTTGATGCTGTCGTCTGTCAAAACAATGGTCAGTTCCAGATTTAGGAATTAAATATTTGACAGCTCATTGTTATTGTTGAAGTTAAATATTGCTTGAATCTAAATGAATATTATTTGCCAATTTTTATATTATTAATACATTTTAGAGAAATTTCATTTTTTTAAATCACCAAAGACATTCAGACTAATAATAACAATACTATTGTGTTGTTCATGTCATATGTTAAAATATGTCCCAAGGTTAGATAGACTGGAATGTGTAAAGCAATGTCTCTGCTTTTAAATTGGAATTAAAACATGTAATTACTCGATTGAAAATAGATAGTGTTCTACTCATTTGACTCATTTCCTATTGTCATGCATCAAGTACTGAAAGGGCTGATTTAGGTGACGATTTTTGTAGATCGTTGTTTGCAGAGAGTCATATATGATCTGAGTTTTATTGTGTGATTGTTCGTTTTGTTGATATCGGAAGAACTGTTGGCCATCACAGTTTACATTTTCTTTTCATCATCACCACTCAGATAAAATCGCTGAATACATAAAACAAAATTGAACATGCATAATCATGTTTTGTAAGTTACAACTTGGAATGAAGTAGGGAACTTGATACTTACAGTCTATAAAGGCTAGGCAAGTCGTTGAATGTGCCTGATTGGATTGATGTAATCTGATTGTAGTTCAAGTAACTACAAAATATAAAATACGTACTAAATACTATGTAAATATCACACCAAATAAATATAATGAAAGTCTGAAGTCAAAACATGCGCAACCAGAAGCCACATACGTTAGGACAAACAACACAAATACAAAAGGAGAACAAAAAAAAAACAATGCATAGAAACCTAAACCTTGAGCAACACGAAACCACTAACAAATGGGATTGGAAGAAGGGCTTTAAGGTCCTGTTCTACTAGTATCATCCATCATGATGTTCATTTCAACTACCGGTTAAAATTCACACATGGTGACACGTCACGAGAGACGAAAAAAGGAAGCACCTACAATCAATATAAACCGAACACATCAGTGTTAATTCGTGACACATAGCAAATTGATGAAGGTGATCCTACAAACATACAAGTGAAGATCTACACTTTGCAGAAAAGGGCACCCTTGGTTCAGTAGTGCCCTGCTATTATCAACATCTAACCACAGGAAACACTAACACCGGGAAATCATGTCAACTGATGGACTTATAGTCCATATGAAGTTGCTGCTGGAATTCTTCTATATAGAAATGGAATATTCACAATAGGAAAATTTACACCATCTATTTACTCACACATGTTCGTTCTTAAAGACCCTTACTGTCAATGTATATGGGCATAGTTCAATGTGTCAAGCAGAGTTAGCTGCATTGTTGGTTTCTGTTAGATCAAATTAAAGGGAAAAAATGGGACTACACTAGTCTCTAAACAATGAATTATTCAGTGAAAAGATACCGTATATAGAGTTGAACGCCAAATTAAAGGACCGGGCTAGCTATAGTTCGTTTGTGTTGAGATGTAACTGTACAAAATCTTCTTCAGATAAATATTTGTTAGAATCAGAGTACATTTTAAATAATTAAGGCATGTTTCTCTCTAAAACGATATATTTGCATCCAGGCTGCCATTTCTTTTTAATAAAGCCCTCGGAAATACAGTTTTCTAGCGGGTGTGTTTTGTTTGGTTCCAAATCGATTGTATGTTTAACAACAAACATGAGACAATAATGATCTAGACAGGTATTTGTGAACCACCTGTTCTCTTCAACATCTCCCCAGCCCCTTGGTTCACCCCGGTTTTTCTATGTGGTTCGTGTTGCTCATGTTTTTAGTTTTCTGTATTGTGTTGTTTTTATTTTGCTTGCCAGCAGTTCCATTCATGTATTTATTCACAAAATATATTTCTTACATCATCCCATAGCATCATTAATAGCATATATTCTAATGATTGGGTTAAACATTTTTACAAATAATATTCAATGATACTCGCATATATCTCAGGTTTGTGAGATTGTTGAACTGGTATGTCATTATTCTGTAATTCTCTATAAATAGCCAACACACGTCTTTCTTAAACTATTGGTCTACTAATATATTTTAAACGATACATATTTGATAATATTTAATGGAGTTACGTCCGCAAAAGATGTTCTTTTTTTAAATGATTTGTGATTTGTTTGCGTCTTTGACAAATAACTGTGAATAATCGGTTCATTGATATTTTTATTTTTATTTTGAATAATATTAGATCTGAGATACTTGTTTAGTTGCTTTGCATATTAAGCTAGGTCTAATATACTTAATACAGACAGTTCACCATTGTGGGGAACATATATATGTTTGTTTGTCCTTTGTCTTCTGGCCATATTGTTGCCCGTCCATCCTTGATTTATGGATTATGATTACCTCTTTGGTATCTTCAAACTCGTCTTACATATCAAAAGTAAGGAACTTCTCGATCAGGATTAGGTGACTTTAGCCTAGTTTGACACTACCCTAACTAGCCACTTTTTTTTTACTTTTGACTTTAAGTGTACCCTGTGAAGGTTATTGCAGAAACGCTTATATGATCTGGGTTTGTTGGTGTGATTGTTCGTTTTGTTGATATCGAACGAACTGTTGGCCATCACAGTTTAAATTTTCTTTTCATTATTAACACTCACATAAAATAGCTGAATAAAACAAAATATTGAACATACATAATCATGCTTTGTAAGTTACAACATGAAATGCAGTAGGGAACTTGATATTTACAGAATATGAAGGGTAGGCAAGCCATTGAATGTGTCTGATTGGATTGATGAAATTTGAGTGTAGATCAAGTAACCACAAAATATAAAATACCTACTAAATACTATGTAAATACCAGACCGACTAAACATAGTGAAAGTCCGAGGTCAAAAGCCACATACAGTACGGCAGTCAACACAAAGACCAAAGGAGAAAACATTAATAGAAAATTAAAGATTGAGCGATACGAACACCACTAACAAATGGGATTCGTAGAAGGGACGAAAAGTCATGTTCTACTAGTGGCATCCACCATTGTGGTCATGTCAACTACCGGTTAATATTCACACATGGTGACACGTCGTGAGAGAATAAAATAGGACGGACCAACAATCAATATAAACCGACCACATCGGTATTGATTCCTGACACATACCCAATTGATGAAGGCAATAAAGCAAGTATACAATTGAAGATCTACACTTTACAAAAAAGAGAATCCATGGTTCAGTAGCGCCGACCTGTCAGTATCGATATCTAACCAGAAAATTCAAGACAGGCAACACTAACACCGGAACATCCCATCAACTGAGAGTCAATATGCAGATGCAGTTGGAATGTATGGAATATCCACAATATTGAAATTTAAATCATCTTTTTAATTAAAAAGGTTTGCTCTCAGACGACCCTCACTGTTAATTTATCTGTATGTAATTCAGGGCATGACGCAGAGCTAGCTGTATTGTTGGTATGTTTCGGTTCAAATTCAAGGAGGTAGATGGGATTAAAAAACGCTTCTAAACCATGAATTATTCAGTGAAATGAAACAGTATGTACATTTAAACGCCAAATTAAAGGACCAGGCCATTTCCATTTCGTCTTGGTTGAGAGGCAGCTGAATAAGGTCTGCTTCTACCACCGAAAAGAGGAGCACAAACACGTACACCATTTAAAACAAATATGTTGTTAATCAAAATCGTAGCCATTTTGATGATGTCAGAAAAATATTTGTGAGAATCAGAGTGTGCTTTGTTTAGTAAATAAGACATGTCTCTCCCTAGAACAACACATTTGCATCCAGGTCGCCCTTTCATTTAATATATATTCCTCAAGCATTCAGTATGTTATCCATTTGTGTTTTGCTATTTTCGTAATTGATTATATGTTTAAAACAGATGTGAGACAAAAATTGTCTTTTTTTTGTACTATGCCAAGACCCAATGTTGCATTTGTCTCTGGATTGCCGATTCTTGTACGCCCTTCAGCTTTCTCTAATGTTAATTTACAAATACATATTTTACATTATCCCATATAATTACTTATGACATATACTGTTATGATTGAGCTATACATTTGCACAAATAATATTAAATGCTACTTACATATATCTTAAGTTTGGTAGATTGTTGAAAGTGTTGTCCTGGATCACAGTTATGTTATTGTGACTTAACATTCTATAAATAGAAAACAAATATATTTAGTTTATATGTTTAGTAAAATATTGGCTTTCTAATATTTCTTAAGCAAGGTTAATATTAAACTGGGTATTGTTGAGTATTGAAAGATTTCAAATCACATAACTAGCACGCTCATGCACTCAGGGGCTGGCGAAGGTAAACAGTTCTTGTTTCTTATAATACACCATCCGTCATATACCGGTAAAAAGCATTGGCAGCGATACAGGAAATAAAATGTATGCGTAAAAAGTAAAATACGCAATGGTCAACATGATTGTGATGTTTAATACTATGTAAAACCAAAGGGAATCTAACACTGCTACAGGTCACAGTTCTTATATACTTTTTACATGATATTCAATAAGTTAATTACTTTAGTTTGTATAAAACATTAACAATATTATGTATTCGCATACTTTGGTTATGCATTTCTAGAAACCATACACGATGATACTCACAGATATTTCAGGTTTGGTAGATTGTTGAAACCGCTGTCCTCTATCACTGATATGTTATTGTACTCGAACCGTCTATACATAATCAACAACTATCTTTAGTTTATTATGTGCTTAATATGTAGCTTTCTGTTTTGTTTTAACCGTTAGTAAATATCAAATGATAATGGATCTTTTACTTTATATGTTGATGTGTCCTTCCTCTATCACTGTCAATACCGGACTTGAGTTCATATATGAATAACACGGAGAGTGTCCTATAAGAAGCAGGAACTGCTTACGATTCGCGAGCACCCCTAATTTTTGGTGGGGTTCGTGTTTTTCATCTTTTTATTTTTGTGTGTTGTCCTGTTGTGTGTCTCTACGTGTTGAGTTCCGTGTGATTTGGGTTTGTTTGCGCATAGTGGTGTCCAAAACATATTGCGTTGTGCTTTGTTTTTCTTCGTCTTGTGTACCCTGTCTTGCCAGTTTCTCTGGATTGTCTCTTTTTGATTGCCCCTTCGTTATTCTCTATCGTTCATTTCCTTGTCAGGAAGAAATAGCTAACAGTTTGAATTGATGTCTCTATTTAAAAATAGATGTCTTCAATCTAGATTGTGTAGCTATTGACAAAGATGGGCTTCAAATCGGGTTCAATTAATGGATGTCCCCAATATTTACCAGTTCCACTATACTTGTATGTTTCATTAGAGTTAACAATAGTTATTTATACTTATTGTGGAATTTGAATATGTTGAGCAAATTGATCTTAAATTGATACATTGTACATGTACATGAATTGTAAGTTACAGAAAATGGAAAAAAAGAAAGGTGGAATACTGACAACTCATAAAGGTTCATCAAGTTGTTGAACGCGTTTGATTTGATTGATGTGATGCTATTGTTATGCAAATAACTGCAAGATAAAAATACACAAATTCCATACAAATAAGTGTATCCATGTAGTAGTAAGTCTTCTATCGTTCCTGGTATGATGGATGAAATAAAAATAAAAATAACAAATAGCACACCCTTCGATCATGATCAGCTCCAATATATAATAGGAACTCGTAAAAATGGGTGCAAAATATATACCCCTAATACACATGGACACGGACTCTCGATATAATCTTTACCATGTTAAGGTGGCTGCAAAAACACACACTATTCTATTATAGGTAAATATAAAGTTGAGCATCACTGCTATCATAGCAAGAAATGCAATAAGTATACAAATATATTTTATCATGTAAACCAACAATTTATTGATATAAACTGGACAATAGTAATGGTTTACATTCATTAGTCCACAGAGCCGCTCGCCCGGCACTTCTACAGGTGATAGATTGGGATGCTCTCCCGATATATAACTGTCAGGTGAATATACAGAAGGTATCATATTTTACGTTATTGAACTCGTTCTCGTCCTCAATAGGTATTACTTAATTGCCACGAAGACGTTAAACTATTAAAGTTCAATCAATCAATCAATTAATCTGGCCCTTCCCAACCTAGAGCCCTTTATGCTTTAATATCAGGTCAAATGCAATACAATGTTTGCAATTTGTATATCGTCCTAAATTTTTCCTGATATTCCCATCTCATGATACATTTTCATAAAACATGCGAGTCTATTTGTAGTTTTTTGTTTGTTTTTTAAAGGGGAGGGTTTAATTTCATGTTATACATGATTGGTGGTAGGTTGAATAACTGTCACTTTTAACTCGTTTTATGCCTACATGTGCTTTTTTTGTCTCCAATGCTGTTGTACTTTCCCGTGTTGACAAGGGTATGATCGGTAATTTTAAAACATATGTTCTTCTCACACTTTCCCTTTTCGTCGAGGGCTGATGACAAGGGCAATATGAACTAGAGGCTCACATGAGCCTGTATCGCTCACCTGACATAACTAAGTCCTCTTAAGAATGGCTGCATGCCGAATACATCTAAGTTACTATTCAAATCCCATAGGGTTCTATGTTAAAACTATGTCTGCTCATGGCAGCCATCTTGGATGGTGGTAGTAGTCACCGGACACAATTTTAAAAGTATAGTACCCAAGGACCATCCATGCCATATTTGCTTTAAATTGGCTGACTGGTTTCAGAGGGAAGACTTTTAAACAATTTTCCCATAGGGTACTATATTAAAACTATGTCCGCTGACTGCGGCAATCTTGGATGGAGGTCGGGATCACAGGACATAATTTTGAAAGTTGACCACCTAACGACCATTCATGCCATGTTTGCTTTAAATTGACTTGCTGGTTTCTGAGGAGAAGACTTTCAAACAATTTTTCCATAGGTCCTATGTTAAAATTAAGTCGAGTCATGGTGGCCATCTTGATTTTCCGATCAGCAAACGATTCACAAGTTTAGTACAGGATCACCCAATGATAATTCCTGTAAAGTCACAATTCAATTGGCTTAGTCGTTTCTAACAAGAAGATTTTAAAAATTTCGACCAATCAGAACACATTATGAGCCATGGCAGCCATGTTGGATTTCCGATCAGCACCAAAAACAAAAATCTTGTATATGACCATCTAATGAACATTTCTGCCAAGATTGGTTCAAATCTCTTTCGTGGTTTCAGAAAAAAAAGAGGAAAATGTGAAATTCCCATAGGGTCCAATGTTAAACTAAGTCGAGTCATGGCGGCCATCTTGGATATGCGATCGGCACAAAATAACAAATTTAGTAGAGGATCATCCAGTCATCATTTCTATAATGTTACAATTCCATCGGCTGAGTAGTTTCTGACAAGAAGATTTTCAAAGTTTCAACCAATCAGAACACATTATTGGCCCTGGCGGCCATGTTGGAGTTCCAATCTGCACCAATATAACAAATTTAGTAGAGGACCTACCAATGAACATTTCTGCCAAATTTGGTCCAAATCAGTTCAATGGTTTCAAAGAAGAAGAAGAAAGTATGAGAAGTTTACAGACGCGGACGACGACGACGACAACGACGACGACGGACGCAAAGTGATGACAAAAGCTAACATGACCCTTTGAGTCAGGTGAGCTAAAAAGGCCATGTATTAGTATATATATCACATATTTTCCTAGGGCAGATAACATGTTATTGCCCTTCACAAGAGGGCAGATAAAATGTTATTGCCCACGTAAAATGGTATTGCCCCGGAGGCAAATAACACGCCGCAAATTATGCTTTTATTACACATGCAAATTCGGCGTTATTTCAATAAAATATGTAATAAACGACGTTTTTTTACGATTGACATAATTTTAGTGATACAATTGCAACTGATGCTGATATGTGATACATACATTGTGACGTCACGGCTGTTCCAACGAGCGTTGATTGCAGGTATAGTCCGAGAATGGATTATGCCTTTTTTCTCCTTATATTGAAGAGTTCAACAGGCTAACCATTACACCACAGATGTGGATGCTCCATTATGTAATAGGTACTCGTAGAAATAGGTACAACATAGATACACACACACACACACTATTTTAATTTAGGTAAACATATATTTGAGCATCACAGCTATCATAGTAAGGAACGATTGAAGATATCAAAATATCATTATACAAATATATTCCGAGGATTATGCCTTTTATCTCCTCATATTGAAGAGTTCTAAAAAATGGTGATCCCATTAATTGGTGCTACATGCAACTTCAATCACCAAATTCTACCTTGCGGTATACTATTTTTAGCTTTCATTAACACAAATGTCTTTTATTTACTGCCATTTAAATTGTCACGCTAACTTGGTAGAAGGATGGCGCTTTCCTTTAAACTATCGGACTACTAATATGTCTTGAGCGATATATATTTGATACTCGAAATAATATTAAATGGAGTTTAATTACTTGTCATGTGCTTGCCTTCTTGTCTTTGAGAAATTCTGGTGAATAATCCGTTCACTAATGTATTATTTTAATCTTGAATAAATACAGAACTACTATACTTGTTCAGTTACTTTGAATATTAAGCCAGGTCAAATGTACTTAATACAGAAAGTTGAATATTGTGGAAATTAATCTTGGACTTTACCCGATTGGAATATTTAAAATAATGTCTCTGCTTTTCAATTGGAATTAAAACATCAAATTACTTAATTCAAAATATAAAAAGAGTTCTATTGCTTTCACATTGAAAGGCCTGATTTAGGGAACGATTTATGTTGATCATTGTTTGTCATTTTGTAATTTGTTGTCCTGTTTTGATTTATGGATTGTGATTACTCCTTTGGTATCTTCAAACTCTTTTTATATACCAAAAGCAAGGATATCCCCACTCTGGCATAGGTGCCCTTAGCCAAGCTTGACTACCCTGACTAGGCACTTGGTTTTCTGGATCCCAAAGATTTCAAAAGTGAAGGTTATTACAGAAACGTTTATATATTGAGTCTTTTTGTGTGATTGTTCGTTTTGTTGATATAGATGCAATTGTTGGCCACAGTTTAAATTTTCTTTTTATTATCACCTCTCACCTAAAATCGCTGAATATATATATATATATATAAATCTTTGAACATACATATTCATGTCTTGTAGGCTACAACATGGAATGTAGTTGTGAACTTAATACTTACATTTCATCAAGTCTAGACAAGCCGTTGAATGTGTCTGATTGGATTGATGTAATCTGATTGTAATGCAAGTGACTACAAAATATAAAACACCAACTAAATACCATGGACATATTATATCAAATAAGTATAATGAAAGCCCGAAGTCAAAACATGCCCAACCATAGGCCACATACCGTAGGGTAGCCACCACAAAGACAAAAGGATAAAAAAACAATGTATATAAAACTATAGCTTGAGCAACAAGAAAACCAGTAACAAACGGGATTGGAAGAGGGGCTTTAAAGTCCTGTTCTACTTGTGACATCAAGCATGATGCTTATTCCGAAAACCGGTCAAAAATCACACATGCGCGAAGAAAAACAAGGACGAACCTGCAATCGGTACAATCTGAACACATGAGTGTTCATTCGTGACACATAACCAATTGATAAATGTTGATCCTACAAATATACAATTGAAGAACTATCCTTACAAAAAATGAAACTCTTGGTTCAGTAGAGCCCTTTTAGTATCAACATCTAACCAAGAAATCCCCAACAGGCAACGCTAACACCGGAACATTTTTTCAACTGAGGGACATAATAGTCCATATGAAGTTGCTGCTGGAATTTTTCTATATAGAAATGGAATATTTACAATAAGAAAAATTACACCATCTATTTACTCACAAATTTTCGTTCTCAAACGACCCTCCTTGTCAATTTCTCTGGGCATAGTTCAAGGTGTGAAGCAGATCTAGCTGCATTGTTGGTTTCTGTTAGATCAAATTCAAGAAACAAATGGGACTAAAATAGTCTCTAAACAATGAATTATTCAGTGAAAAGATACCGTATATACAGTTGAACGCCAAATTAAAGGACCGGGCTAGCAATATTTCGTTTGTGTTGAGAGGTAACTGTAGAAAATCTTCTTCAACAGACAAAGAGCGAGGCACATTATGTACCCATTGTAATATAGTTTTGCAAATATGTGCATCAATTATAACAACTATGTTGCCAATCAAAATCTTAAGCATTTCGATGAAGTCAGTTTCAGATAAATATTTGTTAGAATCAGAGTACATTTTAAATAGATAAGTCATGTCTCTCCCTAAAACAGTATATTTGCATCCAGGTTTCCCTTTCTTTTTAATAAAACCCTCGAAAATATAGTTTTCTACCGGGGTGTGTTTTGTTAGTTTCGAAATTGATTGTATGTTTAACATCAAATATGAGACAATGGTGATATAGACCGATACTTATGAACCACTTATCCACTCCAACATCTCGCCAGCATCTGGGTTCATCCCGGTTTTTATATGGGTTCCGTGTTTTTCATCTTTTTAGTTTTCCGTAGTGTGTTTTTTTTTTTTGTCTTAGTACTATGTATTTATTTACAAAATATAGTTGTTACATTATTCCATAGCATTATTAATAGCATATATTCTAATGATTGGGTTATACATTTTTGCAAATAATATTCAATGATACTCAGAGATATATCAGGTTTGTTAGATTGTTAAAAGCGTTTTCCTCTATCACTGATATGTCATTATTCTGTAGTTATCTATAAATAGCCAATACAGTCTTTATTAAACTATTGGTCTACTAATCTTTCTTAAGCGGTACATATTTGATAATATTAAATGGAGTTATGTCCACAAATTCTTTAAATTATTTGTGATATGTTTGCGTCTATGACAAATACCTGTGAATAATCGGTTCATTGAATAGTTTGAATGATATTAGAACTGAGATACCTGGTTAGTTGTTTTGAATATTAAGCTAGGTATAATATACTTAATACAGATAGTTCACCATTGTACTGAAAGGTCTGATTTAGGTGACGATTTTTGTAGATCTTTAGTTTTTTGTCTTCTGGTCATTTTGTTGACCGTCCGTCTTCGATGTATGGATTCTGATAACCTCTTTGGTATCTTCAAACTCGTCTTACATATCAAACGAAAGGAAATCCTCGCTCAGGCATAGGTGACTTTAGCCAAGTTTGACACTACCCTGGCTAGTCACTTTGGTTTTCCTGATCCCAAATATTTCATTTTTTTTTTACTTTTGACTTTAAGAGTACCCAGTGAAGGTAATTGCAGTAACGCTTATATGATGTGGTTCTGTTTTTTTTGTGATTGTTTGTTTTGTTGATATCGAAAGAACTGGCCATCACAGTTTACATTTTCTTTTCATTATTCCCACTCACATAAAATCGCTGAATACAAAAAGAAATATTGAACATACATAATCATGTTTTGTAAGTTACAACATGGAATGAAGTAGGGAACCTGATACTTACAGATAATGAAGTCTGGGCAACCCATTGGATGTACCTGATTGGATTGATGTAATTTGATTGTAGTTCAAGCAACTACAAAATTTTAAATACCTACTAAAAACTATGAAAATATCAGACCAAATAAGTATAATGAAAGTCCGAAGTCAAAACATGCGCAACCAGAGTCCACATATGGTAGGGCAGCCAACACAGAGACCAAGGAAGAAGAAGAAAAAAAAGAATGTATAGAAAACGTAAGCTTGAGCAACACGAAAACCACTAACAAATGGGATTGGCTTTAAGGTTCTATTCCACTAGTGGCGTCCATCATGCTGTTCATTTCAACTACCAGTTAACATTCACACATGGTGACACGTGATGAGAGCCGAAAAAAGGACGGACCTACAATCAATATAAACCGAACATCAGTGTTCATTCGTAACACATAATAAATTGATGAAGGTGATCCTACAAATAGACAAGTGAAGACCTACATTTTACAAAAAAGGGAACCCATGGTTCAGTAGCACCCTGTCAGTATCAACATCTAACTACGTAACCCCCCACAGGCGACACCGGAACATCATTACATCTGAGGGACTTATAGTCCATATGAAGTTGCTGCTGGAATTGTTCTATATTGAAATGGAATATTCACAATAGGAAAATTTGCACCATCTATTTACTCACAAAAGTTCGTTCTCAAACGACCCTCACTGTCAATTTACCTGGGCATAGTTCAAAATGTCAGGCATTGTTGGTGTCTGTTAGATCAAACTCAAGGAGAAAGAGGGGATTAAAATAGTCTATAAACCATGAATTATTCAGTGAAAAGATACCGTATATAGAGTTGAACGCGAAATTAAAGGACCGGGCAGAGATGTAGCTGTACCTGCTTCAACCGACGAAGAGCGGAGCACAGTATGCACCCTTTGTTATATATTTTAGCAAACATGTGCGTCAATTACAACAAATATGTTGCCAATCAAAATCTTAAACATTTCGATGATGTCAGTTTCAGATAATTATTTGTTAGTATCAGAGCACAATGAATAAATAAGGCATATATAAATCAGACAATATGATTCAATCAACGTTGCCTTTTCTTTTTAATAAAACCATCTAACACACAGTATTCTAGCGGTTGGTGTTATGTTATATTCGAATTTGATTATATGCTTAAAACAAATATGAGACATTAATGATCTAGAAAAGTATTTGTGAACCAACTGTTCACTCCAACATCTCGCTAGCACCTGGCTTCATCCCGGCTTGTCTATGGTGTCCATGTTGCACATCTTTTTAGTTTTCCGTATTGTGCTTTTTAATTTTGCTTGTCATAGTGGAGTCACTAGTGGAGCAGGAACTGCTTACCCTTCATGAGCACCTCAGTTCACCCCCCAGTATTCAGTGGGATTCGTTTTACTCGATATTAAGTTTTATATATATGTATGTGTTTTGTAAATCGTTGTTTGTCCTTTTGTACTTTTTCTTGGCCATTGTACTGTCTGTTCTTCTTCGATATACGGATACTGAATAACCCTTTTGTATCTTCAAACTCTTCTCAGTACAATGTATTTATTTATGAAATATATGCGTTTACAGTATACCATAGCATTATTAATAGCATATATTATAATGATTGGGTTACGCTTTTTTACAGATAATATTCAATGATACTCACAGATCTACCAGGCTTGTTAGATTGTTGAAAGCGTTTTCCTCTATCACTGATATGTTATTGTACTCTAGTTTTCTATAAATAGTCAATAAATTTATCTTTCTTAAACTATTGGTCTACTAAGATGTTTTTGTTTTAAACGATGCATATTTGATAATATTTAATAGAGCTACGTCCGCAAACAAATGTTTTTTTAATTATTTGTGATATGTTTGCTTCTTTTACAAATACTTGTGAATAATCGGTTCATTGCATGTTTTATTCTTAATTTGAATGATATTAGAAAGGCAATACTTGCTTAGTTGCTTTGAATATTAAGCAAGGTCTAATATATTTAATACAGAGAGTCCACCATTGTGGGAAAATAAATGATTCCTCTATCTCTGATATGTCATTGCCCGGTACCCGTCTATAAATAGTCAACAAATGTCTCTATTAAACTATTGGTCTACTAATATGTTTTAAGCGATACATATTTGATAATATTAAATGGAGCTACGTCCGTTTTTTGTTTTAAATTATTTGTGATATTTTTGCGTCTTTGACAAATACTTGTGAATAATCGGTCCATGATATTTGTATTTTTAGTTTGAATAATATTAGAACTGAGATATTTGTTTAGTTGCTTTGATTATTAAGCCAGGTCTAATATATTTAATACAGACAGTTCACCATTGCGGTAAAAATACTTGGACTTTGTCCCGATTGGAATGTTTAAAACAATTTATCTGCCTTTATATTGGTATTATCACATGTAATTACTCGATTGATAAATAGATAGTGTTCTACTCATTTTACTCATTTCATATTGTCATCCACCAAGTACTCAGAGGGCTGATTTAGGTGACGTTCTTGTAGATCATTGATTGTCCTTTGTCTTATGGCCATTTTGTTGTTCGTCCTTCTTCGATTGATGGATTCTGATTACCTCTTTGGTATCTTCAAAATCTTCTTGCATATCAAAACTAAGGATGTCTTCCTTCATGTAGAGGTGACCATAGCCAAGGTTGACTTCCCAGGCTAGACATTTTGGTTCTCTTGATCATACATATTTAATTTTTTTCATTTTCAATCTTTTGACTTTAATTGTACCATGTGAAGGTTATTGCAGAAACGCTTATAGGGTGTGGCTTTTTGTGTGATTGTTCGTTTTGTTGATATCGAAAGAATGGTTGACAATTACCATTTACATTTTCTTTTCATCATCACCACTCACATCAAATCGTTAAATACAGAAAAACAATAATTGAACATACATATTAATGTTTTGTAAGTTACAACATGGAAAGCAGTATGGAACTTCATACTTACAGTAAAAGAAGGCTAGGCAAGTCGTTGAATGTGCCTGATTGGATTGATGTAATCTGATTGTAGCCCAAGAAACTACAAAATATAAAATACGTACTAATTACTATGTAAATATCAGACCAAATAACCATGATGAAAGTCCGAAGTCAAAACATACACAACCAGAAGTCACATACAGTAGGGCAGCCAACACAAAGACAAAAGGAGAAAAGAAAATAATATATAGAAAATTAAAGCTTGAGCAACACGAACACCACTAACAAACGGGATTGGAAAAATGGCTTTAATGTCCTGTTCTACTAGTGGCATCCATCATGCTCTTTATTCCAACATCCGGTTAACATTCACATATGGTGACTCGTCGTGAGAGAAGAAAAAAGGATGGATCTACAATCAACATAAACCGAACACATCAGTGTTCATTCGTGACACATAACCATTTGATGAAGGTAATCTAACAAATATACAACTGAAAACCTACAATTTACAAAAAGGAAACCAATGGTTCAGTAGCGTCGCCTTGTCAGTATCAACATATAACCAAGAAATCTCCCACAGGCAACACTAACACCGGAACATCATTTCAACTGAGGGACGTATAGTCCATATGATGTTGCTGCTGGAATTATTCTATATAGAAATGGAATATTCACAATAGGAAAATTTGCACCATCTATTTACTCACACATTTTCGTTCTCAAACGACCCTCACTGTCCATTTCTCTGGATATAGTTCAAGGTGTGAAGCAATTATAACAAATATGTTGTTAATCAATTTTGTAGGCATTTTGATGATGTCAGAGGAATATTTGTTAGAATCAGAGTGTTTTTTTAGTTAATAAGGAATGTCTCTCCATGAAGCAATATATTAATATCCAGGTTGCCCTTTCTTTTTAATAACACCATCGAACATACAGTATTCTAGCGGTTTGTGTTATGTTATATTTGAATTTGATTATATGCATAACAACAAATATGAGAAAATAATGATCCAGAAAAGTATGTGTTAACCAACTATTCACTCCAACATATCTCCAGCACCTGGCTTCATCCCAGTTGTTCTATGGGTCCGTGTTGCTCATCTTTTTATGTTTCCGTATTGTGTTTTATTTTCATTTTGCTTGTCTGAGTGGAGTCACTAGTGGAGCAGGAACTGCTTACCCTTTCTGAGCACCTACGTTCAACCCCAGTTTTTAATGGGATTCGTGTTTCTCGATATTAAGTTTTATATATATGTATGTGTTTTGTAAATCGTTTTTTTCCTTTTGTACTTTTTTCTTTTGGCCATTGTGCTGTCTGTTCTTCTTCTTCTGAATCATCCTTTGGTATCTTCAAACTATTCTCAGTACAATGTATTTATTAACAAAATATATTTTTTACAGTATACCATAGTATTATTAATAGCATATATTCTAATGATTTGCTTAGGCATTTTTACAAATAATATTCAATGATACTCACAGAAATTCCAGGCTTGTTAGATTGTTGAAAGCGTTTTCCTCTATCACTGATATGTCATTATTGCTTAGTGTTCTATAAATAGTCAATAAATATCTTTATTAAACTATTGGTCTACTAATATGTCTTGAGCGATACATATTTGATAATATTAAATGGAGCTACGTCCGCAATTTCTTTTTAATTATTTGTGATATCTTTGCGTCTTTGACAAATAGCTTTGACTAATTGGTCCATTGATATTTTTATTTTCAGTTTGAATAATATTAGAACTGTGATATTTGTTTAGTTTCTTTGATTATTAAGCCAGGTTTAATATATTTAATACAGACAGTGCACCATTGCGGGAAAAACTTGAACTTTGTCCCGATTGAAATGTTTAAAATAATTTATCTGCTTTTAAATTGGAATTATTATATGTAATTACTCGATAGAAAAATAGATAGTGTTCTACTCATTTTGACTCATTTCATATTGTCATGCGCCAAGTACTGAGAGGGCGGATTTAGGTGACTATTTTGTGGATCGTTGTTTGTCCTTTGTCTTATGGCCATTTTGTTGTTCGTCCGTCTTCGGATTATGGATTCTGATTAACTCTTTGGTATCTTCAAATTCTTCTTGCATATCAAAAATCTGTGGATTCGCCATTCTTGCTTGCCCCTAATTTTTACTTACAAATATATATTTAGCATTATCCTATATGATAACCTACGACATATATTCTTATAATTGAGCTATACATTTGTACACATGATATTAAATGATACTTACAGATACAGAAGGTTTAATAGATTGCTGAAAGCGCTGTCCTGGATCACTGTTATTTTATTGCTATGTAACCATCTATAAATAGATAACAGATATATTGCGTTTATATTTTAATTAAAATATTGACTTTCTAATATGTCTTAAACACTGTTGAAAGTAAACTGGGTATTGTTTAGTGTTGATAGAGCTCAAATCACATAAGTAGCATGCTCGTGCACTGAGGTGTTCGCGAAGGTAAGCAGTTCCTGTTTCTTATAAAACACCCACCGTGTTACTCATGTATAGTCAAGTCCAGTAAAGTATTGGCAGTGATTCAGGAAATAACACATCTACGTAAAACGGAAATATTCATTTTCTTTTGAGACATGACTATTTCGTAGCGGAAAACATGATTGTGATGTTTAATACTATGTAAAAACCAAAGGACATCTAACACTGCGACAGGCCACAGTTCTTATATACTTTTTACATGATATTCAATAAGTTGATTATTTTAGTTTTCATCAAACATTAACACTAACATGCATTGACATAATGTGGTTATGCATTTCTACAAGCCATCCTATATGATATTCGCATATATTCTAGGCTTAGTAGATTGTTAAAAGCGATCTTTATATTAATTGATTGGTGTTTAATCTATATTACTTTTCCGTTATATTGAACAATGCATATTTGATACTCAAGATAATACTAAATGGAGTTATAATTTTAGAACGCAGAATATGGTGACGTTTTCAAAAGTCTGAAAACGAGATTAACGTATAAGTTGTCAAATATTAAGTCCATACGCGAGAGCGGTTGGTATATTACTATCAAGGCTTGAAACATTTATAATGGCAAAATTGAAATCGTCTCTTTTTGTCTTAAGTAAACGTAAGAGATTGCCGAAGTGGAAACCAGGATTGGACAATCCAGTAAAAATTGCAACATAGCGTACACAAGACGAAGACAAACAAATCAAAAACATAACGCAATATGTGTTGGACACCACTATGCACAAACAAACACAGATAACGTAAATAAGACACGAGAAACTGGAAGTAAAGACGAATCGAACATCGTTTTTATTCGGACATCACAACACGGAACCCACGAAGGGTTAACAGTTTCTACTTCTTATTAGACACCCGTCGTATTACTCATATATACAGTCCAGTCCGGTAAAAGTCTTGAAAGTAATGGGGTCATTTGAAATATGAATATTTCATAATGGTCAACCGATTTGTGATAACGTTTATTTTTTTGAAGCGTGAACGTCAACCTATCAGCAATGTAGCCTTGTTTGAGTAGCTTTTGCGTCAGTAGCTAAGATATGCCTAGAAAATCACTGTGATATTGGAAAAGTGAAGTCATCGTGTTTGTTGTAGAGGTTTGTTTTTAATCTTCCTCCGTTGTCGATTTTAAGGTGAATGTCAGGGTCAGAATCAGACTTTTGAGTATCAGTAGTACATTTAAGTTCAAGCTAATTTGGATAGAAGCGATGTAGTCTATCACCGATTCGAGAATTGCTCATTGACAGAGCATTATTGTTATAGCGGAAGCTGAAATTACAGGTATGGGCTAATTTTCTATATTTATTCCTGAGAAGCCCTTGAAGGAAGTCTGCAGCATGATTTTGAATGGCTTTTGACAAAGCAAGATTTGTCTCTACCAATAACAAAATACTGATACCCATGTTCTCCGTTCTTCTTTGAGAGGCAACATGTTTTGGCAATGTAAGATGTCAGTTTATAAATGTCAGATTATGATCCACTTTGACATAATAAGGTACAATCGTGGAATATTGTATCATATATCTTTGATAAACCTGCATGTGTGTGTCTTTAAAATCTAGCAAAAGGTCATATATAATCAGAAACAAAACAAAATATGTGATACCATAATATGTCCATTACGTGCATTATATACTACTGTTAATTTAAATTCATATTAAATACAGAACATGTTCAATCACAATTGTATATCAAGTCAAATTTATGCTTTTGTTTATTCGAGTGTGACGTCATTTTATGAGATATACATATTAGAATACAATGATATATTGTGTTCTAAATTCTGTACAAAAATGGAATTGATAGCTTTTCACTCCCTGAGTTTGCTGGTTCGCTGGACGGGAATACATGCACATATTGACATACGGTATTTAAACACACATATTATGAACATATTTTTGAATTTTAAATATCGACATTGCAGCTGAGATGATTTTGGTCATTATAGTCTTCAGTCATCTGGATGCCCCTTCCCCTTTCCTTCTCTCTCGGGAAGTACATACATCTTTGAAGTTATTTTTTTTTATCTTGCCCTTATTGAGGAATTATATATTCAAAATAATAAATATAACTAATACAACCTATTGTTTTTGTAATTAGAGACTTACAACCTAACAGTATTATAAGGCACATCTTTTGGAATATCATCCAGTCTTCTACCGGAACACTCAACAAGTAAATGTTCAGTACAACTACAGACACTAGGACATGAAGATGCCACACCGACAAGTAAAATCACAACAACTATTGCTGTTTTAAGAAACTGCATTTTGCGTCGTCAGTCTACAGATACAAAATCTATATACTTAATAATGTCAAATATAGTTATGCATGTATAAGGAAAATTATTGGAGAAATATATAATACGATTATTTACATAGAGAATAATACATGACATTTTCCATGTCAATCCCAGAACCCCATATCAGCATGAGACGCAGTTCTATTCTTCCAACAAATGGTTTTACCAGGCAAATAAAAATAAATTTAAATAAATAAAAGTCAATGACATTATTTGTCAGCTAAATTGCGATTTCAGCAGATACATTTTCAGAACACTATTGTCAACCAAGAGCATATTTACCCCAATTAATATTAATGGCTACGTTTCCTATGACCGCATTTTGAAACATAGAAGACTTATGTGATTGTTTCGTCGTGGTTGTATGGAAGTTACATATATCTATGCAACAAGTGCTTATCACAACTAACGTTGTGAGTTCGAATCACAATCATGCAAGGTGTAGACGATACAACATTATGTAATAAAGTTTGGCAGTGACTTGGGACAGGTCGGTGGTTTTCTCCGGTTTCCTCCACCAATAAAACTGACCGCCACGATATAGCTGAACTATTTTTTAAAGTGGTGCTAAATTCCATAACCCCCTAACTCTTAGCCGTGAATCACGTCGAGAATGTTGCCTGTGAATCGTTTTCATTCTAAATTATTGTACGTTCTTCCTGATAATTAACGGTCATCAAATGTTTTTATCATTTTTTTATGGTGATCTTCTGATGAATGTGTTTCTCCTCTCAACTCGATTTGTCAAGAGTACTGGAATGCATACTAGTCACCTCCATTGATTCTTGGCGACACGATTAGTAGGGAATTTTACAAGGTGAAACGTACTTTTCAAAATTTAATGCTAGCACCAATAAAAAACAGTCCGTGGGACGAAATGGGGAATCTTTATAGGGGACATTCCATAGATGCCTTTTACCAAGTTGCGGATCATTTGGCTAAGCAAATTCAGAGAAGATTAAAATGTTTAAAGCTAACAGTTGACAGTGTTCAGACGATGGACGACAAGTTATGGCAAAAACTTACATGGCCCTTCGTGGCCAGGTGAGCTGTTGTCGACTAAAGAACACATAATGATCTACAAAACACTATACTGAAAATTAAAAGTTGAGCTCCATGAACACCTACAGAACTTCTATTTTTCTTGTAATCAACAGCTTTATAACCAAAGGGGAGTATTATATTGATAGCTTGGCTAAATTAATAAAACATATAACAATATAACGACCAAATTAATTATTTTAATCTAAAATTAAATATTAAATAAGCCTCCATGATGCATATATGCTTTTCTGAAAATAAAAAGTGAATTTATCCGATCTGATTGTTCAACACATTGCATTAAGGGGACTTAAATATATATGTAAATGTAAAACATAATAATTAAATCATATCATTCTACATAAAAAGAAATATTTTCACCTCAAAAATGTCCTTTTAGTCTAGTTAAACTTCATTGTGGCAAGGCATACAGCTTGCTGAAGTATGTGTTCGTCACAAGTACCTAAGGTATATATACGATCGATAATTATAAACTGACCTCTTTGCTGCTTTATATAAGTTGCATACAAACAAAAATAATAATTTATTTAAATGCTCCTAAATTCAAAGTGTATATCATATCAACAAGATCTACATATACGGATGGCTAGGTAAAAATAAGGCTAACGTGACAGACTATAACGGATTGACACAAGCCGACAATAAATAGATCGAGCTGTCACGTTTTCATATTAAGTTGGTTTAAAATCTTGACGGTGTGTTCCCTCTCTTAATTTAACTCTACATAGTCGAGTTTTCTAATATTGTGTACATTTCTGCTTTTTTTTTTTTATCGTAGTCATTATTTCACATATTAAAATCATCGGAAGCCTACGTATGACCATGATTCGGCACTCTTCACTCATCATCGTTGGGTCAATTTAATTAATTATATTCGCTCAATGCGTTACTAAAATCTCACGGTTAGTCGGTACGTCGCAAAAAAAATATAATACAATGCTTTTGTTTATTATACAAATACGGTAGCAATTCCATACAACTCCCTTGATCCAAACGTCACGGGACCAATCAGTTTTGAGGTGCACTATTCACGAGTACGACGACATTTTCATCAAACGACCAACGGGTTATGAGTAGAGGGTATAGGAATGTACTCAGCCGTGGGTTACCGACGATATTCATATTTGGATTTATCAACATTCTACATCACACTATTCACTCAGTGTGGTATTTTTTTATTGTTCGTGTTAATATAAATTCAGAGATACATTTGCAGATCCAGTTCACGTTTTACAAACTATCTTGTTAGATTTGTCAAAAATGTAAATTAGTAAAGCTATTGAATGCTGCTTCTAAAGTAGGCATTACCAGAAGAGTTTGAAGATAGCAAAGAGGTATTCAAAATCGTAAATCGAAGAAGAACAGACAACACAATGGCCAAAAGATAAAGTACACAAGGGCAAACAACGAGTGATACACGGACATCAAACACAACTGGTCTATATTGTATGAATAGCGATTTTCATTTTGTAAATTCTTTTAAAGTTATGCTTTTTTAACTGCATTTAAACTTTGTAATTTTATAATTAAATCAATCTTTCATCCATTGTGTAATATATTTAAACATATAATCATACACAATGGAGGTTTAACGTTGTTGTTTAACTTCAGTAAGTCTGGGCGTCCATTATTGTACTATGATACTTTAAATGTATAGTCACGTGACCACCATTTTATCAACATAAATCCACGTTGACTCGCACAAAGTTGAATCATTTTCACTTTCGAACATGTATAAATAACTAGTTGCAATATGCATCAACCATTGTTATGTTTTACTCATTAATTTGTATTACATACATGACCCCCCTTTTTTTATTGCATACAATCTTAGAAACAGTTTTAACACACCTGCGTATATGGATGGCTAGGTAAATATAAGGCTTATGTGACAGACTATAATTAATTGAAACAACCCGACAATAAATAGATCCAACTGTAACATTTTCAAATTAAATTGGTCTAGATACTTGACGGTGTGTTTCTTCTCTTAATTTAACTCTACATTGTTGATTTCTCTAATATTGTTTACATCTCTGATTTTTTTTTTATCGTAGTCATTATTTTACATATTAAAATCATCGGAAGTCCACGTATGATCATGATTGGATACTCTTCACTCATGATCGTTGGGTCATTTGAATTAATTATAATGGCCCAATGCGTTACTCAAATCTCGCGGTTGGTCGATACGTCCCAAAAAGAAAATAATATAATACACTGTGTTTGTTTATTATACAAATACGGTATCAATTCCATACAACTCCCTTGATCCAAACGTCAGGGGAACAATCAGATTTGAGGTGACCTATTCACGAGTACGACGAAATTTCCATCAAATGACCAATGGGTGATGAGACGAGGATATAGGAGTATGCTCACTCGTGGGTTACCAACGATATACAGAGACGTGCAAACAGTATTCGGTCACTGTAGCTTTTATGTTGTGTGTTTTATATAAAATCACAATTGTTCAAAACTTTATTCAAAGTTCAATTCTTGTTTGATTATGATGAAAATGTTTACCAACAGAAGCGAGAACGTATGTAGTTTTCTGTGATTATTTTACGATATTTTTGAAGGACATATTTTAAATATTTTTGATTGAAACCTGTAAACACAAACTTTTATTATGTGTCTTCAAATGTACTGCAATGTATCATTGTATTGTGTTTTTGACTTTCAAAAATTACAGTGTA
Organism: Gigantidas platifrons; assembly: GCA_002080005.1. Lineage (NCBI taxonomy): Eukaryota > Metazoa > Mollusca > Bivalvia > Mytilida > Modiolidae > Gigantidas > Gigantidas platifrons. The sequence continues at coordinate 103,883 of MJUT01065424.1, read as the reverse complement.
AAACTACATTTAATTTTGCCTTTGTTTGTAAAATAAAATTATTAAAATCGAACTAGAATCGACTTTGGAATAATGCTTTTTTTTAATGTGGTTTTATATGAAATACATAGTAAAAAAATACAGTGACCGAACACTTTTTGCAAGTCTCTGTAGAGTTTTGGATTTGTCAACATTCTACATCACACTATACACTCAGTGTGCTATTTTTTGTTGTTCGTGTTGATGCAAATTCAGAGATAGACCCAGTTCACGTTTTAAAAACAGTCTTGCTAGACTTGTTCAAAATGTAAATCAGTAAAAGGTATTCAATCAAGGTAATAACAAAATTACCGAACACAGAGCAATCTACCAATGCTGCTATTAAAGTAGACATTACCAGAAGAGTTTGAAGATAGCAAAGGGGTTAATCAGAATCCGTATAAGAAGAATAGACAATGCAATGCCAAAAGATAATGTACACAAGGACAAACAACGAGTGACACACGAACATAAAACACAACAGGCTTAGATTGTATAAATAACGATTTTCATTTTGTTAATTCTTTTAAAGTTATTTTTGTTTAACTGCATTTAATCTTTGTAATTTGATAATTACATCAATCTTTCATCCATTGTGTAATATCTTTAACATATAAACATACATAATGGAGGTTTAAAGTTATTGTTTAGCTTCAGTAAACATGGGCGTTCATTATTGTACTATGACAACCTGAATGCACATTATTACTTAGCAATGATATGAAGACTCATGCACCATGAGAAAAATAAATTTGAAGTATTGTATACTCATGAAGCAGAACACAACATGGAATTTGTATTAGTCACATAATTTATGTATATATATCTTATTGTAACAAGGGGTCCGTCGTGATCGTATGGTAGTCGGATAGACACTACCTATGCATTACGTGCATATCAGCACTAATGTTGTGAGTTGTAGACGATAAAACGTTATGTCATCAAATTTGGCAGTGACTTTGGACAGGTCGGTGGTTTTCCACGGTTTCGTCCACCAATAAAACTGACCACCTCGATATACCTGACATATTTTTGAAAGTGGTGCTAAACACCATAACCTCCAACCGTGAATCACGTCGAGAATATTGCCGTGAATCGTTTTCATTCAAAGTTATTGTACGTTCTTCGTGATAATCAGCGGTCATGAAATATTTCTATTATTTTTTTATGGTGATCTTCTGATGAATTTGTTTCTCCTCTCTACTCGATTTGTCAAGAGTATTGGAATGCATACTAGTCCCCTCCATTGATTCTTGGCGATACGATTAGTAGGGTATTTAATAAGGGTGAAACGTACTATTAAATATTTAGCGTTATCACCACTAAAACAGTCCGTGGGACGAAATGGGGAATCTTTACAGAAAACATGCCATAGATGCTTCCTACCAAGTTGCGGATCAGTTGGCTAAGCGGCTTCAGAGAAGGTTAAATTGTTTAAAGCTAACAGTGGACAGAGGACATGCGATGATTGGCAAGTGATGGCAAAAGCAATCATGGCCTTCCGTGGCCAGGTGAGCTAATATCAATAAAAGGACGCATAATGATCTACAAAACACTACACTGAAAATTAAAGATTGAGCACCATGAACATCTACAGAACTTCATATTTTTGTAATCAACAGCTTTATTCAAAAGGGGAGTATAATATACATAACTGGCCTAAATTAATAAAACATATAACAATATAATGATCATATTAATTATGTTTATCTAAAATTGAATATTAAATAAGCCTCAATGGTGCATACATGCTTTTCTGAAAATAAAAAGTTAATTTACCCGATCTTCTTATTCAACACATCGTACTAAGGGGACTTAAATATATATGTAAATGTAAAACATAATAACTGAATCATATCATTCTACATAAAAAGAAATATTCTCACCTCAAAAATGTCCTTTCAGTTTAGTTAAACCTCCATGTTGCAAGGCGTACAACCTGTTCAAGTCTGTGTTCGTCAGAAATACCTAAGGTATATATACTATGGATAATATACCCTGACCTACTTCATATCCAAGTTGCATACAAACAACAAAAAATGATATATTTAAATGCTCCTAAATTCAAAGTGTATTTCATATCAACACGATCTACATATACGGGTGGCTAGGTAAATATAAGGCTTACTTGACAGACTATAATGGATTGAAACAACCCAACAATAAATAGATCCAACTGTCACGTTTTCATATTAAGTTGGTCTAAAATCTTGACGATGTGTTTCTTCTCTTAATTTAACTCTATGTTTTCGATTTTTCTAATATTGTTTACATTTCTGATTTTTTTTATCTTGGTCATTATTTTACATATTAAAATCATCGGAAGCCCACGTATGAGCATTATTGGATACTCTTCACTCAACATCGTTGGGTCATTTGAATTAATTATATTCGCTCAATGCGTTACTCAAATCTCAAAGTTGGTCGGTACGTCCCAAAAACAAATTAATATAATATAATGTGTTTTGTTTATTATACAAATACGGTATAAATTCCATACAACTCCCTTGATCCAAATGTCGCGGGACCAATCATATTTGAGGTGAACTATTCACGAGTACGATGAAAGTTCCATGAAATGACCAACGGTTGATGAATATAAGTTATAGGAATGTACTCAGTCGTGGGTTACCGACGATATACATTCTACATCACACTATTTACTCAGTGTCCTATTTTTTGCTGTTCATGTTGATAAAAATTCAAAGATAGACCCAGTTCACGTTTTAAAAACTGTATTGCTAGACTTGTCCAAAATATAAAGCAGTAAAGCTAGTTAATGCTGATTATATTACCAGCAGAGTTTGAAGATAGCAAATGGGTGATCAGAATCCGTATATCGAAGAAGAATATACAATGCAATGCCAAAAGATAATGTACACAAGGACAAACAACGAGTGACACACGAACATGAAACACAACAGGCTTAGATTGTATAAATAACGATTTTCATTTTGTTAATTCTTTTAAAGTTATTCTTGTTTAACTGCATTTAATCTTTGTAATTTGATAATTACATCAATCTTTCATCCATTGTGTAATATCTTTAACATATAAACA
>MJUT01065424.1:76129-91314 GCA_002080005.1 Gigantidas platifrons | reverse complement strand
CTGTTAATAGTTAATGACCACCGTAATATTGTATTCTCAGAGGTCGGAGCCCCATTGTTAAACCAAACACGTTACCATTTACCAATTATAGGATTTATTAATCATTATATTGAACGTTCTACTATTATCAGACGAAACATTTTCCTATACGATAGAAGTGATTATAACTCCTATAGACCAAAACTTTCAACTATAGACTGGGACTCCATGTTTACTGATCATGATATCGACTTCATTACATGTAGTATAAGACAAACAATTACTGACATAGCCAACAACACAATTCCTAATATAATTAGTTCTATCAGGAAAGATAACCCACCCTGGTTAACAATTGCCATAAAAAAAACAAATTAGACGCAAAAACAGAATTCATAAACGAGCCAATAAGAAGAACCTAGAAGGACATTGGTTAAAATTTCGTAAAGCTAGAAACATCTGTAATTAATTATTTCTAAATGCTAAAACCAAATATTATTCAAGTATTTCTGAAAAAAATTCATACTGAAACCACAGGAAGTAAAAACTGGTGGAATCTTGTAAAGAGCCTACTTGGTGAGTCAAATAACCGTTCCATCCCCCTAATTCATACCAATGATGACATAACTGATGACGATGCGAAACAATCTGAAATATTCAACGACTTCTTTTGTGATCAATCAAACATAAACGATGATTATCTCATTCCTCCTGATCTTGATGTCCCCTTATACGAAAAACTTAGACAGATAATAATTACTGAGACTGACGTTGATGACATAATAAAAACTTTAGATACTTCAAAAGCAACAGGTCCTGACATGCTCAACCCCAGACTTCTTAAAGAAGCTTCATCTATTTTAAAGTATCCTCTATGTAAACTTTATAATCTTTCATTATCCACCAGTATATTTCCCACTGAGTGGAAATTTACAAATGTAACACCAGTATTCCAAAAGGACTCCCCTTGTAATGTAAAAAATTATAGACCAATATCACTTATTAGTATTGTAGGAAAGATAATGGAAGGATGTGTTTATAAATACATCCACAATTACTTACTGCCAAATTGCATCATTACTCCACACCAGTCTGGTTTTACTAGGGGTGATTCAGCTATTAATCAGCTGTTATTTATAATCAATGAATTTGGGAAGGCTTTAGATGAAGGGAAAGAAATAAGGGTAGTATTTTGCGATATTAGCAAAGCTTTCGACAGAGTTTGGCATATTGGATTACTAAAAAAAAATTGAATCGATAGGAATACAAGGTCCTTTACTATCGTGGATAACAAATTACTTATCGAATAGAAAACAGAGAGTTGTAACAAATAATTCCAATTCCCAATGGCGTAATATTAAAGCTGGGGTCCCCCAGGGTTCAATATTGGGACCTCTCCTATTTATAATTTTTATCAACGACATTGTGACAGATATACAATCGACAATAAAACTGTTTGCTGACGACACTAGTTTACACCTAATTGTTGATGACCCAAATGAAACGGCAGACTCTCTAAATAACGACTTGACAAAAATTCATGACTGGGCAACAAAATGGTTGGTTGCATTCAATGCTCAAAAAACGGAAACCATGACTATTTCTAGAAAAATCGACAAACCTGACCATCCCCCACTATACATGGACAGCAATGACATTTCTACTGTTTCAGAACACAAACATATTGGACTAGTTATTTCGGACAACGGGACTTGGGAAAAACACATTGACATGATAACAAAAAAAGCTTACAAGAGGATCAATATCCTAAGAAAATTTAAATTTATATTAGACCGAAAAACTCTTGAAAAAATATATTTTACATCTATCAGACCCCTATTAGAATACGCTGATGTAGTATGGGATAACATGAGTATTTCACTTAATAAAAAAATTGAAAATGTTCAACTAGAAGCTTCCAGAATAATTACTGGAGGCACTAGACTGGTTTCATTTAATATCCTTTATAAGGAAACAGGCTGGGAAAAACTTAAAGATCGAAGAGAAAAACATAAACTTGTTCAATTTTACAAAATGACAAAAAAATTGACGCCACACTATATAAGCAACTTAGTACCGCAAGCATTTGCAAATATACACGATTATAACACACGCAATGCTTCTGCTCTTCCCGTTATCCGTACACGAACCTCGCAGTATTACAATTCCTTCATTCCATCTTCCGTTCGACTGTGGAACTTACAACCAGATAATATTAGACTAAGTCCATCCATTCAAGCCTTGAAGTATTCTCTAAAATCAAATATATCTTCAAAACCATTTTATTATTATACTGGTAGTTGCCTTGGGCAAATTCTCCATTCCAGATTACGAATGCAGTGTTCCTCTCTAAACCAGCATTTATTCCGTAAGAACATTGTCGACTCGCCTAACTGTATTTGTGGTTTAACCGAATATACTACTCATTATTTATTTCACTGTCTACGATACACTGCACAAAGGCAAATGTACATAAATCCTATTAATGTACCCATAAACCTGACAACAGAAATACTTCTTTTTGGATCACCCAAACTTGCACCCAACCAAAACGTCGAATTGTTTTTAGCAGTTCAAAAATGTATTATCTGTAGTAAGCGATTCACCCCTTAAGGTCTTTTATCTTATTTGTTTTCTACCTGCCTTTCATTGTTTATTTTTCTCTCTCTCTCTTGTGCACTTCTCTTTCATCACCTAGCTCTTCTATCTAAATGGAAAATTTCACATTTATATCTATTCAGAATAACATTGTTCCTTATAATTTAAAATTTGATATTTGTATAAACTTCGAGACCAGTTTGATTATTGTAAAGAGATATACCAGGGAAACGAATTAATATAAGTTTTTTAAAAACTTGTTTTCGAATCCCTTTAATTATTTGTATTATATCATATTACAATTTATGTCATTGTACTATATTTAATAATTAATCAAATATGTTTAAACTAACAAAAATAATAATTGATTTAAATACTCCTAAATTCCAAGTGCATAGCATATCAACAAGATCTACATATACGGAAGGCTAGGTAAAAATAAGGCTAACGTGACAGACTATAATGGATTGAAACAACCCGACAATACATAGATTTAACTGTCAGGTTTTCATATTAAGTTGATCAAAATTGTTGACGGTGTATTTCTTCTCTTAATTTAACTCTATGTTGTCGATTTTTCTAATATTGTTTACATTTCTGATTTTTTTTTTATCGTAGTCATTATTTCACATATTGAAATCATTGGAAGCCCATGCATGATAATGATTGGATACTCTTCACTCATCATCGTTAGGTCAATTGAATTAATTATATTCGCTCAATGCGTTACTCAAATCTCAGGGATGGTCGGTACGTCACAAAAATTAAATAATATAATACAATGCTTCTGTTTATTATACAAATACGGTATCAATTCCATACAACTCCCTTGATCCAAACGTCGCGTGACCAATCATATTTGAGGTGAACTATTCACGAGTACGACGAAATGTCCATCAAATGACCAACGAGTGATGAGTAGAGGGTATAGGAGTGTGCTCACTCGTGAATTACCGACGATATACATATTTGGAGTTGTCAACATTATACATCACACTATGCACTCAGTGTGTGTGTGTTTTGTTGTTGTTCGTGTTGATACAAATTCAGATATACATTTGAAAATCCAGTTCACGTTTTACAAACTGTCTTGCATGATTTGTCCAAAATGTAAATTAGTAAAGATATTTAACGCTGCTTCTAAAGTAAGCATTACCAGACGAGTTTGAAGATAGCAAAGGGGTCATCAGAATCCGTATAGCGAAGAATAACAGACACTACAATGACCAAAAGATAAAGTACAACAGGACAATCAACGAGTGATACACGGACATCAAAAAAAGCTGGTTTGTATTGTATGAATAGCGATTGTCATTTTGTAAATTATTTTAAAGTTATGCTTTTTTAGCTGCTTTTAATCTTTGTAATCTGCTAATTAAATCAATATTTCAACCATTGTGCAATATCTTTAACATATAAACAGATATAATAGAGGTTTAAAGTTATTGTTTAGCTTCACTAAGTCTGGACGTTCATTATTGTACTATGACAATTTGAATGTTTACAAATTATTGTTTAACAACTCATACAAGCCTATCACCAATACGGCGTGGGTTCGCGCCGGCTTTGTAAATTACAAAAAAAGGGTGCACTCGACTCGCAACCGCAAGTGATTAAGTTTACCAGTTGCTTGCCCATAGTCGGTGGTTCTCTCCGGATACTCCGGCTTCCTCCACCACTAAAACTGGTCGCCATGATATTGCTGAAATATTGTTGAAAGTGGCGTTAAGCACTAAAAATCAAATCAAATCATTTACAAATTATTGTTTAGCAATGTTATGACGAGTCATGTACCGTGAGACAAATAATATTTTAAGTCACATAATTTATGTCTATTGATCTTATTTTAACAAGGGGGTTATCGTGATCTCATGATAGTTGGATGTTAAACTATATATGCACAACTCTAACCCTGACCCTTATAATGACAACATAATCAATATAATTATCACATCATACTTAACGCACAGAAATATATAAAAACAGACAGATATACAATATGACACGAACGTAAAGTTCTTCAGGCATAGTAGGTGACAAGCTAATCTATTTAACAATATAAACAAAAATAAAACCCCACAGACCTGGATTAATTTCACAATTTAATGTAAAATAACTCTAACCAAGGGTCACCTTCAAAAACCATTTTGTCATTTATTACCATTTGTAAACGTACCAATCTATCTAACTTTAAAATAACTTCCAAGTCCACACTTTTTATGGTAATGTGCGGGGATGTAAACCCTCATTCATGATCATTTAAGGAATATTTGAAATTGTTGAACAGGTTATACGATATAACCTGGGTTGGGTCAGTTTACGCTTAATAAACCGCGAAGCGGTTTATGAAAAGCGTAAACTGACCCAAACCAGGTTATGCAAGTATAACCTGTTCAACCATTTCAAATATTCCTTATAATTTAATGTTTACAACAAAATTTAATGATTCCTTGATTTTAATTGTGATTATTTCATGTGACTATTTGAATTTGTCGTTAGCGGATGAACACGTTGGTGACGTCATAGTACCAACCCAGGTTATCGAGTATAACCAATGTTGCTCCAGTCGGATCAGCCAATCGGATTGCAGTATTACATCAAATCAAATTATCTACAGTTAAACAATATTTCCTTTTGATGCTACATCCAGCATTGAAAATACCCGGATGTATGAAGTACGTTGTCCACCCTGTCATAGCGAGGTGTATATTATACAACATTATGCGATAAAGGTTGTCAGTGACTTGCGGTAGATCGGTGTTTTTTTCCGGTTTCCTCCAACAATAACACTAACCACCACGATATAACTAAAGTATTGTTGAAAGTGGCGTTAACCACCATAATCCTCCCAACATTGTTCTACTGATCTACTGATGACGTTGATAGCGGATATGTGTTACCAATAATGTTTTACCTTTATCACCGACCTGCCGCAAGTCTCTGACAAACATTATCACGTACATTTGTATTGAATAATCCTCGCCTCGCGATTACGTGGTGTGCTTAATACTATTTCATTATATAGGAAACATAGCAAATGGAAATGCTTCCCAGAGATCGATTTGTTAATGGAAAGACAGAGATCAGAACATGACCGCAGATTTAGCTATTTCTACTCATGACTTTTATAGTAGATAATGTGCAATCACTAATGTTTCACCTACACAGTATATTGCGTGGTGGATGTTGACATTTATGGGTTACTCAATGCAGTAAACCATGTAGGTAAATTTGATTCAGTGCGCACATTTATTGGTACAGCTGGGCCAGAGTCAGATACGAATCATACTGCAATCTATGCAAGAGTTGGAACCTTCCTTGTCTTTGTGTTGATATGTGTTTTCATTGTTCTGGCTATATTGAGGTATATCTGTCATTTTATTTATCACGAAGATTCAGTATAATATGTATAATATTAAAGATAATAGCTGTTCGCTCAGGTTGGTATTGTTTGATTTATGGTGGTTAACGCCACTTTCAACAATAGTTCAGCTATATCGTGACGGTCAGTTGTATTGGTGGAGGAAACAACCGACCTGTCGAAAGTCAATGATAAACGTTATCACACTTATCGACTACACTTCGCCATTAGCGGGGTTCGAACCTACAACGTTAGTGGTGATTAGCACTAAATGCGTAATTAGTTGTAAATCTAATTGCAAGCGATCACGACCTCGGTATTTTACTCATATGTAGAAAGCATATGCATGACCGCCTCATTTCACTAAAGGGTGAGTTTTAGGCCCATCAACTAGTTTAAATCCGTCACTTGTCATTGAAGTGCCTGTGCCTAGTCAGGAAAGTTAGAGTCATGTATTTGCGTGTTATGCGTATCGATTTTTTCTCTTCTATGATTTTAGAATTGTTCTGACATTGTGGTATTTGTTTTGGTATTTTTGTTGATCATTTTATTTTTAATATTATATGAGTGGACATTTTACTTTATCATGGTGATGTGTTTACCTACAAGCAAAGTGCTTGTTCTAACCCATTAGTAGTTACCCGTTATTGTAGTCAATGGGATATAATTATTGTGAATATATGCATTGACATATATTCCAGAATTTTGTTGATTGAATAAGTGAACTGAGTCTTGAGATACTCATAGTATCATATCTAGCTGATGATTTGGTAAAAAAACTGATGGGGCAATGTAGTGTGAACAACCCAGAGACACATACAACTGAGAATGTAAAACACAGAGAGGGAAAGAAAGCAAACAAAACAATACACACAACAACAGCAAAACCAATACAGCTAAGCAACAAGGTTCAGACAAAAAGCAATGGAGGTGACTCCAGGTTTTCACTTGTTTGATTTTAAAACATCCGCTGTGCTGATTTCTAGTTGAAGTTACAACATCTAATCTGAGTGGTCATCTGTCGAATCTTAAACGAAACAAAACAACATTAACATAGATGGTGAACAATTTCACCAATATTAGCAAAACGAACATTCACCTCTAAACAGTGATGGTCAACAATTCCACCAATATCAGAAAAACAAACAATCACCTCTGAACAGTGATGGTCAACAATTCCACCAATATCAACAAAGCAAACAATCACCTCTAAGCAGTGATGGTCAACAATTCTACCAATATCAACAAAGCAAACAATCACCTCTCATCTTTACTGAACTAGTTGAAAATAAAATGGCCACGTCATACGACGTTGGATATTGAGGCTATGGCTTGGGACAGGCACACACATGTGAAGGGATTAAACCTATATATCTTGATATCTGGATCTTCAAGTGCAATTAATAAATAAGTAAATGATAAAAAAACGGCATAGATGTTTCGTTTCCACTCAAAAAGACCACATACTACCAAAAACAATGAATTACAATATAAACATGGAGTGCACAATGGCATGGTCATTGGATCCTGACTGTTTACCCAGAAAGTTGAAAGTAAATAAAATTCCTGTATATTGTCCATCTTACGGTAGACGTGAAAGATACATTCAATAATTACTGATCATTTTATTCAATCAATCATGTTGATACCGAACCCTAATAAATACAGGAAACGGTGGATTATTTAATAAGGACGGTCGGTGCATATTTCCAAAATATTGTTTAGTTATTTAGAGACGGTGGACTCGATACGATGCATTCAACTACTTAATAAAAATAAAAAAAGTCTCTCCGCGAAACTGGAAAATGAATTAGAGTCTTTAAGTGGTCTAATTGGAATAAGATAAATTGAAATCTGTGTATGTGCATTTTCAAATAATACCTTTTAGTAAATAGTGAGTAAATGTTTGTTGTTTAATATGAAATGAGCAATTTTCCAGCTATGTCATGGCGAGGACAAGTTATATTCGATGAAATGATGATGTATGATGTCCGCTTTGCACTTCTTCCTACATGATGTTTCCTTACTGGAGAAGCAGCAAATGTCACTATATAATACTTGGTTTGATCCTACTGGGGTTCAAACCTACGATCTAAATCACTTCATCGGAGTACATACATTCATTGTTTGTTTGTTTGTTTGATGGATGGTGCTTAATGCCACTTTCAACAATATTTCAGTTTTATTGATGGAGGAAACCGGAGGATCCGGAGTATTCCACTGACCTATTACATGTCACTGACAAACTTGATCACATAATGTTGTACACCTCGCCCTTAATCGAGAATCGAGCTCACATCAGTGGTGATAGACACTGATTACAGATGTAGTTGTAAATCCAAATAATACGACATCACGGTCACGACTGCCTCTACATACATTTAGATGTACCACTAGAACTTCAAGTACCCTATTATTTATATTGTTGCACAGGAACGCATTATGTAAATACCATTCCTGTATTTCAGGAGCAGACTTATGATGTAATATGAATAACAAAATATTACTTTTGATGGGGTGAATTGTCAATATATAAAGGAAACAGAAAACTGTATTTGAGAACAGCTGACATGTTATAGGACAGACATATCCAGTCCCTGTAACATCGTGTGAACGCAAATCGTTGTAAAATATTGTTTCGTTTTTTAAACATGTAATGAAATGAAGAAAACAAATACCACACTGTCATAACAGTCCTATGATCAAATATCAAAATCGATACCCCTAGCAAACAAATAAATGACCACTCACTTTCCTGGATCTGTACAGACACTTCGATAAAATATAGTTCATCCCCTTTCATTACGTACCCAGCAGGCGCTTCTTAGTTCACACACGGCTTTCATTAGCTTTTATATTGCTCAATCTTTATTTGTTTCTGTTTAATGTTTTGTTTACTATTGATTGTACTTCTTCTGCTTGACCATTGTCTTTCTCTCTCTGGCTGTTCCCCTTTGAATGGGTTTGAATTTGAATTTTGGTGTTTAACACCATTTTCAGCAATATATCATGGTGACCAGTTTTAGTGGTGGAGGAAGCCGGAGTAGCCTCAGATAACCACAGACCCTGGGCAAGCAACTGGTAAGCTTCATCACTTGCGACTGTGAGTTGAGTGCACCTTTTGTTGTAATTTACAAAGTTGGGCGCTAACCCACACCGTATTGGTTATATACTTGTATGATATTTTAGATCCAACGACCTAACTCATTGAGCCACCCGGGTCCTAAAATTTGACATCTTCCAAAGTTTCAGTGAGTAGAATAGAACAAATAAGATGCACATCGATACTGTTATGGTATCTCAGAAGTCTGGTTCCGGATCCGATTCAGAAACACATTGAATTTTAGCAACTAAACAGATGAAAGTTAATCACTAGATAATATAGGTAATTAAACACGATTTATTAAGACTGAGTGATTGTATTAAACGCCAAAATGAACAATAATAAAGCGTTATAATGGCGAAACGTTATATTCGATGACTTAATAATGATTCCCGCTAATCACTAGACCATCACGTTCACATGGATGGGATACTGTTAAATGTGGCGTTAAGTCTGCTATTATATGCTGATATGTCGTTTCCACTGGGTTGCTTTTGATAATAAAGTAACAAAGTTGTTCATCATTATATTGTTTAACGCCCACAGATCGTAACTGGCCATCCGTAGCATTTGTATGGTATACAATAAGGCAGGTCAAATGGACAATAATGTATTTTGGAGGAAATAAGTTAACGGAAGATTTTGAGAATCCGTATGTTGAGGAAGAACAGAGAACAACATGGCCAACATAAAAAGTACAAGAGGACAATCAACGATCTACAAAACATACACATAAAACTAAAGACCGAGTAACACGAACCCCACTAAATACCTGGGGAGAACGCAATGTGTTCCGGATTGGTTATCACCTATGTCAATTATTTAATATATATATATGATCTTTGATACCTTCGTTTCTCTTTAATAAAAAATATCAAGCATATGACGACCTCTATGTCACGAAGATTTCTTTGTAGTGCTTTGTATTACATTATTTGCATTTGTTGTCCTTTTAATGTTGATAATTGTATTTTCTATCCTTCTTAGATCATCAAACTTGTCATACATGATGTGTTCTTGAAACACTTGCTCACTCAGTTATATGTGATGGTTGGTATGTTACTCACACGTAGTGGTCCCGGGTGGCTCAATGAGCTAGGTAGTTGGATTACCTAACAACTCATACAAGCCTATCACAAATACGGCGTGGGTTCGCGCCCGGCTTTGTAAATAACAAAAAAGTGCATTCGACTCATAACCGCACGTGATAAAGTTTACCATGCAGTTATTTGTCCATGGTCGGTGGTTCTCTCCGGGTACTCTTGCTTCTTCCACCACTGAAATTGGTCGACATGATATAGCTGAAATATTGATGAAAGTGGCGTTAAACACCAACAATCAAATCAAATCAAATCAAGTGAAGAAAACACTAACATGACCGCCGCATTTCACTAAGAGTTTGACTATTACAATTTGCATGAACTTAGCCGCTGTGTATTGAGTAGCCTACAGCACTGATCCAGGAAAAGTGGATTTTTACAGCGAAACCTGTCTAAACCGAAACTCCTTTGGATATATGTTTGTGTTGAGCAAAGACATGTTTTGACTTTATAGCGGTTATTTTAATAAATATTTCCAATATAGAACTCTACCTAATGTTCGGTTTATACCAGATTCTGGTTTATTACGGGTCGGCTTAGACAGGCTACACAATATATGGATGTTAATGATTCGGCTTAGACAGGCTACACAGTATATGGATGTTAAGGGTTCGGCTTAGATAGGATACACTGTATATGAATGTTAAGGGTTCGGCTTAGACAGGCTACACTGTATATGGATATGAAGGGTTCGGCTTAGTCAGGCTACACTGTATATGGATGTTAAGGGTTCGGCTTATACAGGCTACAGTGTATATGGATGTTAATGGTTCGACTTAGACAGGCTACAGTGTAAATGGATGTTAAGGGTTTGGGGTAGACAGGCTACACTGTATATGGATGTTAAGGGTTCGGCTTAGACAGGCTACACTGTATATGGATGTTAAGGGTTCAGCTTAGACAGGCTGCACTGTATATGGATGTTAAGGGTTCGACTTAAACAGGCTACACGGTATGTGGATGTTAAGGGTTCGGCTCAGACAGACTACACGTATATGATATTAAGGATTCGACTTAGACAGGCTACACTGTATGTGGATGTTAAGGGTTCGGCTTAGACATGCTACACTGTATATGAATGTTAAGGGTTTGGCTTAGACAGGCTACACTGTATGTCGATGTTAAGTGTTCGGCTTAGACAGACTACACTGTATCTGGATGTTAAGGGTTCGGCTTAGAGAGACTACACTGTATATGGATGTTAAAGGTTCGGCTTAGACAGGCTATACTGTATGTGGATGTTAAGGGTTCGGCTTAAACAGGCTATCCCTTATTTGGATGATGAAGGTTCGGCGTAGACACGCTACACTCTATTTGGATGTTAAGGGTACTTGTGGGTGTGAGTCGAGTGAACCTTCTTTTTTGTAATTTACGAACCCACGACTTATTGGTGATAGGCTTCCATGAGTTGTTAAGTAATACAACTACCTAACTCATTGAACCACCTGGACCCTTGTAAAGGTTACGTTGCATATTATTATTTTCAATTTTCTGAGAAATAAAATGTTAATGTTCGATATTTTATCAGGTCACTGGCTAAGTGGTATAAACAAACTCCAAAATACAAACACCTGGTTAGGGTTAATAATCATTTATTTCATTTTACCTACAACAAATATGATGTTCCATATTTTGTTAGATGAACAACTAATGTTCATCGTCAGTTTCTTGGTGGGGTCCGTGTTGCTCATCTTCTTAGTTTGTTGTACTGTCCTGCTATATATCGTTACATTCTTAATTCAGTTATGTCATTTCCGTATGAAAACGGTGGTATGTTCTTCTTTATCTTCAGTTTGTCTAGGAGTGTACATATCTTTGTTTACGTTATCTGCGTTTGCCTGCGCATAGTGGTATACAACACATAGTGTGTTGTGTTCTTGTTTTCTCCGCATGAAAACGACGGTCGGTTCATCTTTAACTCCAGTGTTTTAGGAGTATGTCTATCTTATCTATGTTATTTGTGTTTGCTTGCGTATAGTGGTATCCAACACACATTGTGTTTTGTTGTTTTCGCCGCATGAAAACGATGGTTGGTTTTTCTTTAGCTCCAGTTTTTTAGGAGTGTGCTTGTCTTATTTATGTTATTTGTGTTTGCTTGCGCATAGTGGTAGCCAAAACATATTGTGTTGTGTTCTTGTTTTCTCCGCATGAAAACGATGGTGTGGTGTGTTTTTGTTTTCTCTTTATTCGTTTTGTGGACCCTATGTTATCAGTTTCTCTGATATAACCATCATCAGGTAGGTTCATGATTAAAAGATTTCAAAGCCAAATCATTTAAGCAGTCTGTGGGAGCAAGTACGCCAAAGGTCCCATATCGACTTAGAACACATGTGCCTGAGAGAAGTTAACATTAGTTTTATTAATGATTATATTATTTAGGAACTGAAAATGTCAATAATAGATACATTTAATAAGTCATATGAATAGCGGACCACTGACTATTGGACGGATGATATCTTCGGTAAACAATAGTTTAAAAGCTGAGGTATCGATCCAATGATAGAAATACAAACTTAGTTATGATTATTATGTAGCTAACACCAAATATCATCTGACATAGACGTAGTAAATGCTAAGGACGCAATCGTGGTATTTGCAAATATTTACAGCTGCTTGGTAAATAATTCCATAAAATTACAACTAGGTATACAATGTATACTTTTTTAAAGTCCATGAATAAACTCATATATGACGATAACCCGGCAATATGTCGCAAGACAAAACATGAACTTCTAACGCTATATATCATGGTGTTATCCGTCTGTTAAATGATTTGAAGTGAGAGGTTATTTGCTCACTCGTCATGATATAGCTAAAAAAATGTTGAGTTGGTGTTAAGCAACAACCACTATCTCACTGACTCACTTCTTGAGTTGTTAATTGTGGAATTGATCATCATCACTTTCAAATTACTCTTAATTATGCAATACAAATCAGATTATTGGTCATTCCGTACACTTACAATGATTTCTGATGCTATCAACAAACGTTGTGTTGTAGAACAGTGATTTAGAAGTCTCAAATTACGACGGATATGTTCCAATTCCCGATATTTTCCTCGCAAAGAAATAATATATAGTCTAGAGTGGTTTGTTTTGTAGGCAGTCTGGTATACATATACCACAAAGGAAATCTGTCAAAACGATGTGTAGGTACAGGTAGCATGATATGCCTGTTTATCATCTGCAGTGAGGAGCTATCACCAAATTCTTCCAACATTTAAGCGATAATGACTGCAAAAGTAAATATAATTTATCAACTCCATTAGCTAGTCAACATTTTATTTTTTTTAACATATATCAAATTAGAAACTGTCGTGTCAGCAATATCAACAAATATCGTCTTACAAAATTGTACTTCACACAATTATTGATAAGATCTGCTGAGATTATGTGATTGTTACGTCATACGCGAAGTCGATACCTCTGTGTTTTCTAAACCGGAACGGCACAGGTAAATAAAATATTTTATTATAATTGGTGAATCATATTGCCGTCTTTAATGTGTGTACTGAAAAAAAACTAAAAAAAAAGTGAAAAAAAACCCAATTAATATCACGATTAAAGGGAAACATTCAACAATTTTAACATATATTGAAACCTGTAAAATTGAATGATATAATTTCAATCTACTTATGAACTATGAGAAAGCGTATTTTGAATATTTTGAATCATGTGATTTTCCCGCGAAAATACAAATATCGAAACCAGTAGAAGTATCAGTGTTTATGTTTGATTTAAGGATGATAAACACGTCCTTTGTTTGATAATTTGACTGATATCGATTTAGAGATGGTCCACTGATGCTGATACAGTAAATACATGTATATCACCACCCACGCTAAAGGTGTCTAACAGTAAAGCATATGTCTAGACCAACACTCGACAATGGTGTTGTAAATAGTCTGCGCTGTCTTTTTGGCAAACAAATATCTTGCCCCACAAGTGACAACAATTTTTGATGTGTCTAAACAATAAGACATATGCATAAACCAACACTCGAGAAAGAACTCACAGTAGATATCCATTATAGTCATGGCTTATCACCGGGTTTGTAATTAGAGTAACATCATGGGTGCCACTTGTTGAGTTTTTAGTGTGATTCGAGTTACTCGATCTATAATGGTGTGTGTGATTCTTTGTAGATCAGTGTTAGTCCTTTTTCGTTTGGCCATTGTGTTGACTGTCCTTCGATTTAAGGGTTCCGATTACCCCTTTGGAATCTTCAAACTCTTCTTCTATGCATATTTCATTCATAATTAAAATATCCCTTTTCGTTTTTTATCAGGTACAAATTGTACAAACACACAATCAATTATAGCATTACATGTTTCAGCTATTATGAATATCAATGATAATTTCTAAAAAAATTTCTACAGCAAAAAATTGATGCAACCCAGTACGGTTGTAACAGCTCTGCAACAAGAAAAATGTGGATGTGACCCAGTACGGTTGTAGCAGCACGTATGTAATATATTCTTGTATTCAACTATTAGACCATATACAAGCTTAGGATATGTTCTAGATTTACAAGGTAAGACATGAAAACATAGAAACTCTGATATGGTATATTTATCTTATGTTTATTTACGTTATCAAGCGCACGCACGAATGAACCGAATCTACAGTAATAAGTTATCAGGGTACCGAAGAATTGAGGTTCTTAAGCTTTACGATAAAAGAGATGCTTTAAACTTTCCCATTGTGAACTTTCCATTTATATGTAGCAACATTCCAGCAGCACCTGTACATGGAGTATTTATCTCTCAATTGATACGATATTTTAGATCTTGTGGTTCCTATCAGGATTTCCTTGATAGGGGGCTGACGCTAACAATGAAGCTACTGAACCAAGCGGTCATTTCGAATAAGTTGAAGTCGTCACTTCGAACGTTTTACGGCCACCAACCAGAATTGGGTGGCCATTATGGAATATATGTGTCACAAATGAACACGGGTATGATCCACTTGTCGTAAATACTTCCCGGTCATTTCGTCATTAATGACTTGGCACCTTGTTTGTAACTAGATTCAAACGACGGGTG
>MJUT01065424.1:30124-54558 GCA_002080005.1 Gigantidas platifrons | reverse complement strand
ATGGTAACAAATATGACTTCAGGAGATGAACGTAACCGTTATACATGGTTCTCACGTAGCTACATCAGGAATGGTAACAAATATGACTTCAGGAGATGAACGTAATAACATGGTTCTCACGTAGCTACATCAGGAATGGTAACAAATATGACTTCCGGAGATGAACGTATCCGTTATACATGGTTCTCACGTAGTTACATCAGAGAATGTTGTCAGGCAGCAGAGACATATGAAACTCGTAATGTTTGATCAATAGATATGACGACCATCTAGCAAGTTTGGAGATACCAAACAGGTAATTAGAAACCGCATCAAAGGACAGACAATCAATCGTCAAAAGAAAAGGTAAAAACAATTATCTACAAACATTACGATAACCCCAATGATACTTAATCGATTTATGCACGTCTCATCAATTTCAATCATAACTTATTTGTACTAGGATTCGATTAGATGAATTCCTGCTCACTTTATGTATTGCCTAAATAAATATGTGTCATATGTTGGGAGAATGCCATTGTCTAACGATATAACGATTCCCTGTAGCAGATGTTACTCAAGAGAGTGATTGTTGATTGTCTATCTGTTATCTGTTATCATCTTTAAACTGTTGTAACATAAAAACGCATTTTTCCCTTGATCTTTTCATACAGTAATCAACTTAAAAATAGTGAACTTTTACAAACCATGGTCTAACATGAAGATCTCGATGTTATTCCATGATTTTGCGGACCTCTACGAAAGCACCCAATATTGATTTGTTACAAACCGTGTATACCATGGATCTTATTCATGCACTTATTTAAACCAACTCATCCTTCGGATTAAGATCCATAATACATATTCTATCTGACTGTGTGCACGTAGCCGTGATACCTTTTATTATAATATCATGTAGATTTCTTTGTAAAATAAAAATGCAATATTGTCTGATATTTTTTCTTCCTTTATAAATATACATAAAAAGTAGAGCAATTCCGAATGAGTTAAAAATATTATATCTTGGCCGATATTGCATTCCATTCTTTCTCCTTTAAGTTTGGTACGCACTAGAGAGGTTACGAGTAAAAATATATTTGCACGCAAGCGGACGAGAGATAAAAAAAATATGACGAAATTATGTTGAATACACGTTGCAAAGATATATGGTTAAATGTAAATTTAATATGAGTAGGCATGGCCTATAGAGAGGACGTTTATAAGTATTTGAAATTAAATGATACTAAAAATACCTTTACATTTTGAGTATAGGCCCTATACCTAATATGAATACTGGCTCACACCTTTATACAAAGCATTGAAAAAAAATATGTTTTGACTTGGTAAGAAAACAAATAATTTAGTTTGATTGCAATTGGGAAAAAATAAAGATGTGTCCAACTGTTTAAAAAAAAATTCAGATCAGTACAAAAACATAACCCTCCCCCTTTTCAAGTGAAATGGTTGTTCCCTTTGTAATACTTTATACAACAGAAGCTCTTCAACCTATTAAACATTTTTTTTTATTATTGTTAGACTTGAACTAACATCTTCTAGCTTGTAACTAGATGTAATACTTTATACCACAGAAGCTCTTCAACCCATAAAACATTTTTTTCTGCTTCTGGTTAGATCTGAACTAACATCTTCTAGCTTGTAACTAGATGTAATACTTTATACCACAGAAGCTCTTCAACCTATTAAACTTCTTTTTTTCTGATTCTTGTTAGACTTGAACTAACATCTTCTAGCTTGTAACTACATGTAGATGTAATACTTTATACCACAGCTCTTCAACCCATCAAACATTTTTTTCTGCTTCTGGTTAGACTTGAACTAACATCTTCTAGTTTGTAACTAGATGTAATACTTTATACAACAGAAGCTCTTCAACCTATTAAACATTTTTTTTCTGATTCTTATTAGACTTGAACTAACATATTCTAGCTTGTAACTAGATGTAATACTTTATACAACAGAAGCTCTTCAACCTATTAAACATTTTTCCTGCTTCTGGTTAGACTTGAGAACTAAATCTTCTTATAGTATGTACACATGTGAAGAAGCAGGATATAAGAATAAAAAATATTGACACATTATTAGATGGAAAGCATTATCAAATACCATCCACAATTTTTTGTGTAGGAGAAATTAGGAAAAAAAATTGCCCAAGTTGGTGACAGTGATGCAAGTTTGTGTTTACACAAGANCTGGTTAGACTTGAGAACTAAATCTTCTTATAGTTTGTACACATGTGAAGAAGCAGGGTATAAGAATAAAAAATATTGACACATTATTAGATGGAAAGCATTATCAAATACCATCCACAATTTTTTTGTGTAGGAGAAATTAGGGAAAAAATTGCCCAAGCTGGTGACAGTGTAGCTGCGGAACCGTAGCCCTTTATGGTCCTTTTTTTTTCTTTTTTTTTTGGCGGACCATAGGACTACGGATTTACCCTATGCAAAAACTTGCGGAATTTGCTACCTCGATTGAGTCGCACCTTTCCAGGGGTTTCTGGCGATCGGACGCCAAGTGTGCGTAGCCAAATATGTATGTTTCGTTTCCGAAATTNACATAGAAGTATTTTTTTTAATTTATTGAACGAAAATACAATATTTTATTTAATAAAAACAAAAAAAGTTGCTATTAATTTATTTAAATCTTTTTCATGAAAGTATTTACTTTTGTATCTATGTTGGCTTTACACATGTGGGCTTAAATGTCAGCACCTACATATGTTAGTCTCCTGTGAGGATTCCAGAAATAGTCGATCAGTTTACATGTACAATGTAGATACACCATGGGTGGGACTAAAACTAACTCGCTCTGAATTTTAGTCCCACCCATGCTAATCTATACATATAATATTACTGGTAGTCAATAATGTCGCATTGACAAAATATGAAACTAAAACGGCAACAATTTAATAAATGAAAATGTGTAAAAACTGTATAAAAAAAAAGAAGAGCTTTCAGGTCTCTTGTGTTGTTTGATCATTGTGGATAGCCCATGGCTATGATATATTCTTCACTCACGTGGGTCAACTGATAGAGAAATCCTTGTAGTCATGAATTATTCATCTCAAATCTGCTTGTCTCTGTTGTATTTTTGAGGATATGAATTATTTGCACTTGTATTATGTACATTTTGCTGGACCAGAAAATAATGTTACACTACTTTGTTACCTTATTTGCATAGTAAAAAAAAAACATGGTTTTATATAATTTTTTTAATTCTTGTGACATACGCCAATTGTTAGATTTTAGTAATATTATGTTGCTATAACAACTTATAAATGCTGAATAAAAAAACCCTAAAGTTTACAGAGACCTCATAAAAATTTCCATGTATTTAAAGTCAAATCACAAACAGAAAGAGGACATTTTTTTGTGTGTACACAGATCAATTTGATGTATTATTTCATATTTACTTACTCTTCCATATGGTTTTTGTGAGTAAGTGAAAGAAAATAAATCAGGAAAGATATGCATAAAAAAACATCTACATTTACATTTCACAATATTGCTGTTTTTAATCTCGATAACTATATTAATATTGTGGTATGAAGAATTAAAAATAGCATTTAGAAATTTTTTCATTTCTTAAAAATGAATTACATTATTAAAAGTTCTCAATGCTTTGTGATTTGTTTTTTATTCAGATTATGGTAATTGAACTTCACTACTACAGCTGGTCTGGATTGGCAGTTGAAGATTTATCTCTTTCTGCTGACTTTGAAATAAATCCCTGAGATCGAATGAGAAGAACATGGAACATTCAGCTCATTTCCAACTTGAGGACAAATATGAAGAAATTGCTCACTATATTATGAATAAATTATAAATTTTACTATTTTTAACTCGCATGATCATTTTTTGTCCAATTTTAGTATAAACATGGTATAATTTTATAAATATTCAGACCTATTTCATGAAAAAGTTAAAGGGTTAGTGTTATGGTGTAATGCCACTTTCAAAAATATTTCAATTATATTGTGGTGATCTGTCATTGGTGGAGGTAACCGGAATACCTGTAGTAAAACACTGACCTGCTGCAAGTCACTGACAAACTTTATCATATAATGGCAGAGTGAAACAATTTGACTTGCTCAGTTCTGTGGTACATGCATGTATTAGTTTAAGTTGATCGTCACTTTCAGCAATTTTTTAGCTACAGTTTTTGTACATGTATATTATTACTGCCGATATTGAGGTACAATGTATAAAGAGGGAAAACTTCTTTATCAAGCTGACAGATGAAAACCTTTGTCATGTTTAGGAGGCAGGGAAATGTTAATATTTAAGATGGCCAACCTAGATTAGTGGTATACATGTATATCATGCATATGGCATGACAAACTGTTTTGTTTTGACTTTTTAATTACTTATTTGAGGATATAGATTTCCAAATAACAATTAGTAGTCTTGATGATCAAATTCAGACAAGAGACGAGCGAGAAATCCTAAAAATGTAAAATTACAGAACATATATAATTTTGGAAATGTTCCTGGTGTTGGTGCTTTTATTTACAAATGTCACTATTTGTTGCTTTGACCACACTCGAGGAGTGCATGTTAACTGTTACACTCTCGATGTCATGTATGCTAGTAGAAATTACAGTATAGATGGACTGCTAGCCACGTGTTCTTACTGTGGTACCTCTTTCTATATATTCAGTTGATTTATCTTTACAAGAGATTGACAGAGGGCTTTAAGGTGATCATTCTGATACCTAGATGGTCAAAATCGGACAAAGAACACCAGAGAAATAACAAAAAATATGATTTTTTCCGCAAAAAATGTCCGCATTTGGCAGCCATTTTGTTCCAAAATGGCCACCATTATAAGTTTATTAGTGTCCACAAAACAATATAATAAAACAAGAAGATATCATCTATCTATATTTCAATTTTCATGTAATTATCTTATATATTTGTTGAGATCTAACCAGTTATATACATGTATAACTATATTCTATTTAAAAGATGTCAATATTTTTGAGGGTCCCACAAAGACAACAATCACCAAACTGCCTCAACACCCATTTTCCAATCTGTATAAAACTATATTTCCAAGACTAAAAATGGTTATAGTTCATAATCCTATTCAGAATAAATGGTTTTACAACCTCAGTTATTTATCTAAGCAAATTTATGTTGGAGTAATATGGAATAATGACGTGAACATGCCCTTTGTGGTCATTTCGACCAACCGAAAAGCTGTTTTCGAGGATTTTAACAGGTCTCAAAATTTGAAATGTTGTCTAATTTCAAAAAGTCCTGTAGTTTGTCTTGTATATATATGTTTGTTCTCCCAGAAAACAGAAGATTATCACATATAAAATCATTTCTTCCAGTAGAAGCTGAGATAACTGTTACAAAAGTTTTCACTACGGCAAACATGAAAAATTCTAAGTCACACTGTAAACAGGAAGTAGATGTGCGTTAAACCTGGAAAGGGGAGACACGGTACAAGTCACCATGACAAAGCCATATATCAAATATATAATCATTTCTTCCAGTAGAAGCTGAGATATCTGTTACGAAAGTGTGAACGGATGGACAGACGGACAAGGTGATTGCAATATAGCCCTCTCTCTTTAGAAATGCCTGGACCAAGTCAGGGCCATTGCGGTTTTCCCAGTTTCCCGGTTGTTGACTGATTTTGTCTTTTGTTGATTATGAGTTTTGACTTTCCCTTTAGAAGATTGCTCGTGTGTTCAGTAATTTGTTATTACCCTTCTGTCAGGGCGAGATTTGATAATGGTGATACTTGCTGTCAAAACCTTCAAAAAATGTAGATGTGAAACGTAAAATATCTTTACACTGAATGATACATGTATTGCTGATAAGAATAATAACATCAGATTTAAAGGTTCATTCTGTTTTACTTTCAAATCTGCCATTATTCTATATCTCTCAAATATTATAGGATTAAACACTGTTTTTTAGGACATTATCTATGTATAAACTCCGGCAACTCACTCATAAACTGAATAAAGTCCAAAGGACTTTATGTAAAGTTTGTGAGTGAGCTGCCGGAGTTTATTCATACATAATTTCCTAAAAACACAGTGTTTAATACTTATAATTCTTATTCTTGGACATCGTGTTGTTTTCGACGTTAAATACTAATAATTCTTGGTGGATTATTTTTTCATATTCCTACGCCGCAACGCTACAAAAAAAGTAGTACAGTAAACGGAAATATTGATTTATAAATTTCTTTCGAATGACGTAGAATAAGTAACGATATCCAATCAGATTACGAGTTATTGATAAATTCTAGTAAGAATAGAATTATTACCTTATAATCTGTTTTCAAATATCTTTTACACTCTTGCGTAACATCAATGTACTCCTTCATCTTGTCATTTGTCAGTGCACCAACTTGACACAATTCTTGGACAACTGAACATATATCCTAAAAGTAAATACATATAGGTAAAGAAGAAATAAGTTGGTGTACTTTATGGACAAATTTCTACTTTATTTATGGAAAATATACATGAAAATTATAGATCAATACATGGCATTTTCCATATTGTTTAATTGTAGTACAATGTGATGAATTTAATGCCAAAGATGCTTGTAAATTTTATTGCAACTCCTGGATTGCGGCAACAAGTCTGTCATCTTCAGATTCCATCAATTTGTCATAAACCGGAACTAAAACTAGGTTTTCAGACCTGATCTGACCATATTCTGGGAATTATCAGATATGCAGAATTATACATGTACATGTATATCAGTACTAAATATGTGAAAGATTACCAAATTAGATTTTCATAGTTGGGCAATTTATTAAAGAAACCATTTTGATTCCCTATTTTCATATTTACATATATGTATATTTATATTTATACCCCATGCAAACAAAGTTTGGGGGTATATAGGAATCACCATGTCCGTCCGTTTTTCTGTCTGTCTGTCCATCCATGTACCTTGTAAGCACAACTCCTCCTAAACTGTTCAATGGATTTTGATGAAACTTTATATGAAGGTTGGGCTTCATATGTAGATGTGCATGAAGCAAGATAATTATTGTCGGATACTTGCAAACTTGAGTGTTTAAAATGGGGTTTACATATTCTAAAGCTTGTAAGCGCAACTCTTCCTGAACCATTCAATGGATTTTGATGAAACTTTATATGAAGGATGGGATCATACATGCATGTAGAAAAGCATGAAGCAAGATAATTATTGTCTGATGTTTGCGAAGGGAGATAATCCAACTTAAGGATTTTACGTTGCAAGCGGTGGGTAAAGAAAGTTGATCTGGTGCTGGTGATCACAGATACCCCCACATTCCAAATTATGAAATTTTCCTCCCGAAACCTTTAAAGGCATACAAGCTGAGGGAATTTCCTTTTTTTGTTTATATTAAAAGTTGCCAATATTCGAAGTTGTATACTAATAAAATGTTCTGAACAAGAAACCAGGTTTAAAAAATATGTTATAATGTCGTAATTACTGAAAAGAATTCGAATGTATGTTGGTAAAATCGCCATTAACACACCTAATTATAAGTCTGTTTCTTTTCCGAAGTTTGCCGGACACTGATAACTGCTATAAATAACCAGGAAGCATGCTTTTCATGTAAATTCGTTAGAATCAATCAAGGACGTATATACTATATACACGTCCTTGAATCAATATAATTTAAGAAATATATCTATGAAATTCGATCACGGGGTAATCAGTTAATTAAATATTATATTAAAGGTATTTAATAAGAATGACTCTTAGAATGGGAAATATGTGATGTAATCAATAAAAACAAACCCAAACACTGCACATGGACCTGGTATTGGGAAAAATGTATACAAAATGTATTGTATATTATTGAGCACGTGTTGCTGATCAACAATAATTTAACAACTTCGCATATGCGCAAACGCTTTCCCGACATAACTAAGTCCTCTTAAGAATGTCTGCATGCCGAATACATCTAAGTTACTATTCAAATCCCATAGGGTTCTATGTTAAAACTATGTCTGCTCATGGCAGCCATCATGGATGGAGGTAGTATTCACCGGACACAATTTTAAAAGTATACTACCCAAGGACCATCCATGCCATATTTGCTTTAAATTGGCTGACTGGTTTCAGAGGGAAGACTTTTAAACAATTTTCCCATAGGGTCCTATGTTAAAACTATGTCCGCTGACTGCTGCAATCTTGGATGGAGGTCGGGCTCACAGGACATAATTTTGAAAGTTGACCACCTAAGGACCATTCATGCCATGTTTGCTTTAAATTGACTTGCTGGTTTCAGAGGAGAAGACTTTTAAACAGTTTTTCCATAGGTCATATGTTAAAATTAAGTCGAGTCATGGTGGCCATCTTAAATTTCCGATCAGCAAACGATTCACAAGTTTAGTACAGGATCACCCAATGATCATTCCTGTAAAGTCACAATTCAATTGGCTTAGTGGTTTCAAACAATAAGATTTTAAAAATTTCGACCAATCAGAACACATTATGAGCCCTGGCAGCCATGTTGGATTTCCGATCAGCGCCAAAAAACAAAAATATTGTAAATGACCATCTAATGAACATTTCTGCCAAGTTTGGTTCAAATCTGTTTCGTGGTTTCAGAAAAAAAGATGAAAATGTGAAATTCCCATAGGGTCCAATGTTAATATAAGTCGAGTCATGGTGGCCATCTTGAATTTCCGATCAGCAAACGATTCACAACTTTAGTACAGGATCACCCAATTATCATTCCTGTAAAGTCACAATTCAATTGGCTTAGTGGTTTCTAACAATAAGATTTTTTAAAATTTCGACCAATCAGAACACATTATGAGCCCTGGCAGCCATGTTGGATTTCCGATCAGCGCCAAAAACAAAAATCTTGCATATGACCATATAATGAACATTTCTGCCAAGATTGGTTCAAATCTGTTGCGTGGTTTCAGAAAAAAAAAGATGAAAATGTGAAATTCCCATAGGGTCCAATGTTTAACTAAGTCAAGTCATGGCGGCCATCTTCGATATGCGATCGGCACAAAAATAACAAATTTAGTAGAAGACCATCCAGTCATCATTTCTATAATGTTACAATTCCATCGGCTGAGTAGTTTCTGACAAGAAGATTTTCAAAGTTTCAACCAATCAGAACACATTATTGGCCCTGGCGGCCATGTTGGTTTTCCGTTCTAAACCAAAATAACAAATTTGGTAGAGGACCTCCCAATGAACATTTCTGCCAAGTTTGGTCCAAATCTGTTCAGTGGTTTTAAAGAAGAAGATGAAAGGATGAACAGTTTACAGACGCGAACGACGACGACGGACGCAAAGTGATGACAAAAGCTCACCTGACCCTTTCAGGTGAGCTAAAAAGTCCTATTTTCTAAGAGTAAAAAGGCAATAACTCAGGAACGGTAAATGTGAAATACACCGTAATCGAACTTAACCTGTATTTAGTAATCCACAGCATTTTGTTAAAGTTTGAAAAGATTTGGTTGAGCCATACTTTAAATATCATCTGGAAACCTAAAAAGTCCCTATTTTCTAAGAGAAAAAGGGCCATAACTCAGGAATGGTAAATGTGAAATACACTGTAATCCAATTTAACCTGTATTTAGTGGTCCACAGCATTGTTTTAAAGTTTGAAAAGATATGTTTGAGCGGTACTTTAATTATCATCCGGAAACCAAAAGTGTGACGGACGGACGGACGGACGGACATGAGGATCCCTATATACCCCCGACTCTCATCGAGTGGGGGTATAAAAAAACTTACATTGTCAAAATTAAAATTCAAATGCATCATGTTTATTATGTCGTTTGTAACTGTATGATGCCAAAATGTTCAGGGTATCAATATTTTTTATATACATGTAGGAAAATTTGATGGTTGCAAATAACTGCTTACTGGTTCTTCTTACGTGTCAGCAGTAAACTGAATTTGTAACCATTAAATTCAATATAGATACTTCCAAATCTTCATCAAGTAGCAATTAAAAGAAAACTTTACCTGTGATAAACTATTCTGTGATGATTCAGTTTCTTGACTGGAAATACAAGGGTCATCTATAATATTTCCATTTACCTTGAACAGAGAAGAAAAATCATTCAATTTGAGAAACTATCTGATTTAGAACCACTGTAGGATACATTTTTGTATACTATAATCTCCACTTGAGCATACATGTACATGTATTATATAAATGCAATGTTACTTAATTTGATAATGCTCTGCTGTATCATTTTAGAACAAAAACAATCATAATCATGATTATTTAATTTGACATTTTGTAATTTGCCTTAAAAAGTGAACTGGATACATAAAGATACAGCAAAATATTGTGTGAAGGGCATTTAATATCAGCCTCTTTTTGTAGCTAACAAGCAAATTATCTCAGCATAGAAAAAATATAAATCTATCTGTATCATCTGATGGACTAATAAGGCTGCTAATGGGTATTATTTCTGCACTATGTTCTTGGTCAGGTTTTTTATCATATGTCAGTCTTTTGAGGGACATATTATAGTACACTGCTGTCTGTCTGGTCAAGCTTAGGACTTTAATTTATTGTAAAGATTACCCAATTCATCATACCTGCATATCTACATCTTTGGAATGCCTTCTCATTCCTCTTCCTAACATTTCTTCCTCATTACTCTGTAAATTTAAAATAATATTATAATGAAATACATAATACCCCACAATATGGTAAATGAAACATGCATGTATGCAAATTGCTCACTATTAAATTCTGTCCAGTACAAGCTGACCTACATGTAATTAGGGCATGTAGGGAAGAACCTAGCTTTACTGCAGACTAATGCACAAATCAAAAACAATTATTGTTGTACAATGTTCTTGTTACAGATTCTCAATTTGTTTAGGTGATCTTCTTTTTAGTTTAAATATTTATATGTTTTTCATTCATGTTAAGTAAATCATGACAACTTCACTAGGTTTCTCATCATCCCTATTCAGGGATACAAAATTATAAAAAAAATTTTGCTAAACATGAAACTGGCTTGAAACTTTCAATTATAGACATATTTTGTGATCATGACAATGATTATATACATGTAAGCCTGGATATATTTGCTACTATACAACATCTACATGTATGTTCCTGTTTCAATCTTTTTTAAAATCACACAAATGAGTATACTTTTCAGCTATGTAACTGCAGTGTTAGAAATTCGGGGTCGTTCCGTCATCACAACACAACCTAACGTTCATCCTGACGACTTTCTAACCCTATTACTGTACACATATTTAGTTGTCTCTCATCATGATAAGAATGTTTATAGCTATTTTCAGTCATTCGGTCGCAATTCTCATTTCTGTACCTACATGTACATGTATCTCATGTAATTGATACAGTGAAACCTGTGTAAACCGGCCACCATTGGGACCACGTTTCACGGCCGGTATTGACAGTGGGCCGGTTTATTCAGTTTCTACTTTCTGACTACCATATAAGTGTTTTTTTCACGGGAGCCAAATTTCGCATTTTTGTTCCAAATTGGTGGCTATATTTAGCGGTATACATAATTTTTGCGATCTCGAATTTTAACCCAAATCAAATTTTAGCGGATAGACCGTTATATTAGAATTACATTGTCTGAATTGCTTAACTAACAATTCAAAATAGGAATTGTTTTGAAATAATTGAGTATGGTAATTTCTTATGCATAATGCACGGGATTTTGTCCAGATTCTTTATTTTGCAGGAGAGTGCACATTTACTACTGTCTAATATTTTCGTATGTCTTTACTTGTTTTGACACTATTCCACAAAATCATTAAATGTGTAAAAATACTTTTGAATTATTTAGAGAATTACATTTTTTGTAATCCTCTCTAGTGCAGTTGTGTTTTGAACCAGTGAACTATGATACGAAAATAAAGCTAAAAATAAGTGTGACTATATCTAACCATGTGTAAAATAATCAATAATGCTGTCGTTGTGTGTGTTATGTGTCATTTACCTAGTGTATAATTAGACTGCCAGACTGTTTACACAAGCTTTTAATGATTGAAATAAATAGAAAAAGGGAATCAAAATGTATTTGTCATTTTTTATGACAAGACAGGAATCGAAGTTTGAATACTCCCAGCTGTGACAACTATAATCTGATTAACAATAAATTATCTCGAGCTATGATTGTATGGCTTGGATGCTAGTTCATCACTTAAATAATAAGGCATTATTTGTTGTTCAATTATGATCATTGTCAACATATGCATTGTTTTCGGGAAGGATTCCCCCATGTAGGATATTTTAAAAGCATGTTGTCAAAAAAAAAAACCACTTGTACGAGGTATTTCATCTTGATTAAGCTTTTGCTTTTTAGGTGTTGAGTCCATGTTTGTTTAATATTGAATGAACATTTAAACATTAACCACATGAGTTACCAGTGATCACTAATTACAGGTGTGCTAATGTACACACTTCGATAAACACTTTCAATACGTTTCTCCTCTGACACCCCTTGAATTGCTACCGATCGATATTCACATATATGTAAACATGGTTGATTGATCTGATCATGACCGGTTTACGGAGATAAATTATAACAGTAATTAGTGTATTGGGACTGCAAGTCAAGGCCGGAATTCGGAATGTGCAGTGTCCGGTTTATTCAATGATTTTTAACAAAGATTATTAAGGAAAAAACTGCGGACTTGAAATTTAGATCGGAATGGACAGGATTCCGGTTTACTCAGAGTCCTGTTTGGTCAGGTTTCACTGTAAACGATAATCTATAATTACAAAGAGGAAATTTTGTATTACATTTGTTTGCACATATACCTTTGACAAACAAGTATCATCTGAAATCGCTGATATGGATTCTTTTGGTCTAGATATCGATGTACACAGGTTTTTTCTGCAATTGGCACAAACAGCTAAAAAACCAAATTTAGATACATGTAATAAATATAGTACAACTAATCGTAGATTTTGAATATCAAAATAAGACCACGAGTGACCAAAGTACGCATAAGGATTAAACGAGTGGGCGGAACTTGTTCCGTCCACGAGTTTAATCGTTAATGCGTATTCTGTCACGAGTGGTCTTATTTTGATATTCAAAATGTATGATTTAGTTATACTGTTTATTATATAGACTTTCAAAATTTCTTATATATTATTTTTTTATTTGTATATTTGATTGCACACGTGTGAATCTACAAGCAATGATACTACAGGGTTCAGTTGGAAGGATCTGCCATCTTGAAAATGTGAAATCCTATTTTTCATATATATGTCCTTCTCAGCATGATTTTTCATAATAACATTATCATTCGAACATTCTACAGAGTCAACAAAGTAATTAAAATAACAAGCCATGTTTCTCCTACATTTCAAGTCCTTTTTGTTACACAAAATACCTGTATTTCATTAATATGCATGATACTACATTGCGATTAAAGAGAGAATCAGCCTACACAACTTCTAGGCACACCAATTGTTTTTATCCAGTTTTTAACCTGTAACATACGAGTCTGATTTTAACCTTATGTGCGACAATACTCCAGAGGAGTCCGGCACATTACGGAAGAAGAAGAAGAAGATTGTATACGGAGATAAATCTTGTAAACAAATTATTTCAAGGACTTAACATACCTCCTAGAAGGAGAGTTCACTTAGATACAAAAGATAACTCTTGACAAAATAAAAGTTGTTCAAAATAAAGCTAAAATAAATATTTCACATACTGTAGGGGTCCTAGTCCGAGATTCCTCTGCCGTT
Organism: Gigantidas platifrons; assembly: GCA_002080005.1. Taxonomy (NCBI): domain Eukaryota; kingdom Metazoa; phylum Mollusca; class Bivalvia; order Mytilida; family Modiolidae; genus Gigantidas; species Gigantidas platifrons. Next base: position 40,851 of record MJUT01065424.1, on the reverse strand, counting down.
CGACGACCATTTAGAACTTGCTGTTGTCGTATGAACGTCAGAGCGCTTGCCATAAACAAAACAGCGGATTTTTCTTTCACACTGGAGAGAGTCACATTTCCACGTTTTGTGGCTATCAGGTTTTATTTTCTATCCAAAACCCTTATATATATCGCTTCACCAATCATTTTTCTATTCATTCATAACCATCTTACCCTCAGAGGGTGGTGTTACACTCCATTACAGCACGTTTTTTTTTTCTTACACCCGATTTGGTCATTTCACTGCCATTTTTTTAACGTGATCTCGCGATACTAACTGAAAGATGATAGCAACGCATTGCATGATGGGAGCTACTAAATGCAGCGCGCCAAATTAGCATATGTAAACAAACATACAAGACGATATAAAGCGTATTCTGTAGGACAAACAATTCCATCTACAGCTCAAATCAGAGCAGAAAGAAATAATACAAAANAATTTGGATAACATACCTTGGGCCTAGTACAATTAGATTGCATATGCCCAAACTGTTGACAGTTAAAACACTGAATGGGTTTGGGGACAAATACCTTTGTTCTGTAAGTCCTAAAACCTAGAGTTATTCTGACTGGTAGTTGTGGGACATTAAAATATAATTTGACAGTGGTTGATGGCTGTCTTTCTTTGTTTTCCCTATTATAAAAAGTTAGTCTAATACAATTAGACACATTTTGATGTTTTAAAACATCCTTAATCTCATCCTCTGTGATTTCAAGAGGTACATTGTAAATACACCCTATTGAACTATTCATAGATTTAGGCACATATACACTAATTACCCATTCACCTAGGTGAGTAGTTTTTAACAATGTTTTGAATTGTTGATTATCAAAACATTCTACAATTAAATTACCAGCTTTAGTGCTGTTAATAGTTTTGAGAGGTCCTACTAAGTTTGACATCAACTTTTGTATTTTTACGGGTATGTCATCCTATAGACCTTTTTATTCTTAAAAACATGGGCGTGGCCATTATCGACTTCCGAGTGTGTCCGCCATTAGTAATAGGTATACACAAATATTATGTTCTCGGAGTTTATCGATACGCTAATGTATGGTTTCTCTAGTACAGGTGTCACAATAGGTGTCGTCTCACTTAGCCAACATTCTATATTTTATATAGGTACAGGTAAGAAAACAGTGTAGGCTATGTGAGATTGTGGAAGAATTTTGGCCTTCCTAATTAAGAGAGATTAAGGGGTCCCATTAAGGTTGAACAATCAGGGTAATCACAGGTAAATAAAGGTAAATTTGAGTAGTTTTTTTTCTTTCTACCTAAATGGAATTACATAAATACGAAAACATAATGAAACATAATAATTAATATTAGTAGTGATAAAACCTTGGTATGGCATAGTGGTGCAGGTGGTGCAGGGTGGCAGACTCTCAAAACTGGGTGGTGCAAGGTGGCGCAGGTTCTCAAAACTGGGTGGTGCAGGGTGGTTCTACCCGTATGGTGTATAGACCTTGAAACCCACGAGGTATTGTAAACTGAATTATCTTTATGGAGTGGAGTTGCTAAACCCAGAGCCGGCTTATGTTTTCATGTGAAGTAAATTTTACCATATAAAATATGCACAAAGAAAGATAACTCTTACTCCAAATCAGACCTCTCATGATTCACTGTTTAGAATAGACAACACAAATTACTATAAATTGTTCATACCATGACATAGATGAAACACCTTTAATTTGACTTTCACTCTCCTCTTCATGTACAAACATAATGTACAAAACAAACACCTGTTCAAAAGGATTGTTAACCATACCACAAAATGTGAAATATTTACCCCTATTTCATCATTTTAAAGCTATTTACCAATTTCCAAAACATTTTTTTTTTGGTCAAAATCGTAGCTAATGCCCCTTTAACTTTGAATGTGACATCTTAAACAAATTATAACTTTTTGTCGGTCAATTTCTGTAGTGAAGATGAAAAGGAATTTTAAGTTTTATCAAATTAAAACATCTGAATATCTGAATTTCTTTATCTGAAATAAACATTGAAATAAACACCTAAAGGAAAACATCAACAACACAAATATATACAAGCAAGCCAAAATAAAATAAATATCAATAAAAACAAAAAGTGAAATTCCGAAATGAAGAACAATACATCACTCCATCCTAACCAAAACCACGATATGCAAACACAAATAAGGAAGAAAAAAAATGAAAAAGAAGACGCGACCCTGACGTTCTTTTCAACGTTAATTATGTGTAACGTCAAGTGTCACCAACATCGCGCGTAACGTCTTAACAATTATATTAAATAAAACCATAAACTTTAAAAATTTTAACCTTTTGCCGCAAGAAAATTCTCATTATTTCTTAAACATGTAATTAAAGTGAACTATATTATATATTGCTAGAAATCTATTTATTGTGCCGCCACCATAATTTTCAATATTTCTGAATGATAAATATGTGAATTCATTGATTTGATCATTTGTTGACCATTAAGGAAATGGTATCTTCACAATCTAAAATTGAAACAAATGTTTACAGGTATTAAACGATTAGATTAAACTTAGAAACCCCTAAAATATAACAATTTAAAAATACATGTATCTTAATACTTTTTTTTACAAAATAAAATTTAAAGATTTTAAATTTTTTTTACATACCAGTATTACAAACTCTGTGCGGAGTCACACTGAAGTGCATGCTGCTTACCGGATACTTTTCTGGAACACACTGCGCAACGGTCGGAACTCATTTTGATAATGATTTTGGATGGCAAAGAACATATGGGTTTTTTTAATATCAAAGGAAAACTTCACAGAAATCTTCATGTTTTTTTCAACTTTTACTAAAAATTTAAATTTAGAACATTTTATTTTGAATGTGACTTCAGTTTAGTGTTGTGTATACAAGGCTTCAGTAAAAGTTGTATACCAAGCCAAAAAGGCTTCAATGAAACTTATAGTTTGATTACTTTAGATCAGGAAGTTTCTTGTTTCAATTCCTTTAATCATTTCTTTGATCTTCATTAATCAAGGGGTTTACCCATCAATCAAGTTTACAACCTTTATGTAAAAATCAACACCTGTCTATTTATCACCCAATATTAAGCCTTAATGAAAACCTATACACAATATACATAAAAGTCATAATCACTAAAGATTGTTCTAAGCACCCAATTAGTCTTCTTTTATTATTTTTCCAACTTAATGAAAATTGTATTAGTTTTCTTCTTATTTATCTATTTATTCGTTAAAATTCATATTAAATACACTCATAATTATATCTATGATGTAAGAAAAAAAAGTCGAGAAAAAAATAAACATCAACATTCAGATTATATATTATAAGACTAATTAAAACATTATAACATTATTAATACATAAAATTATCATATTTATTAAAGAAAATTATATTTTTTATTTCAATAGTCCGATTTGGTTATAGTCCGATTTGGTAATGGTCCGTTTTGGTTATGGTCCGTTTTTGTTATGGGATGAAACATCCGGTAGCGCCTAGAAGGAGAGTTCACTTAGATACAAAAGATAACTCTTGACAAAATAAAAGTTGTTCAAAATAAAGCTAAAATAAATATTTCACATACTGTAGTGGTCCCATCTGTTACATTATAGACAATTTTAATTCTGAATACGATTTCTTGTATCCAGATTTAGTACTGAGTTCACGGAGGCTGTTCAATGAGTATTTTCTAAGAATTGTTTTGGGGCACAGATGGCAAATTACATATATTTTGTCCAAGGGATTATTAATTAGTAACAAAAATACTCATTGAGATATTTTGTTGTTAGTTTGTACATATGTAACCAAGGCTACTAGCAAAATATGAACAATTTCCTATGCTGCGTTTTTATGTAAGACTGATTTGAATTTGCCTGTGATTTCCCCATATCAACCTAAGAAAACTAACTTTCAATAGGCCTTTTTAAAAAACGGAAGCATTAGAATCACTAATATTTTCTATATTGTTAGATGAACATATTCAGATCATCAATTGATACAGAAGCAGCTGTCAAAACCAGTATAAATATCATTTTTTATCAATAAGCGATATTGCAACTACCATTAGGTCAGCAGATTCCATATATAGATAAATAGTCGTTGCTATGGTAACGAGAGTGTTTTACCGGAAAACATTGCAAGGTTTTGTTACTCTAATGCAGGGCTATCATTGTGTCTAACAACTTTCAAAATTTGTGATATACCATTTCCGACCCATTTTGGTCATTACGTAGAATTGCTCTTAACAATTAATTATTTCAGGTAATATTTCTATATCAACGTTTTACTGTGATGTTTTATTATACAATGAAACCTGTCTACAACGAACTCTGAATAAATCTGTCTACAACGAACTCTGAATAAACCTGTCTAAACCAAACTCTGAATAAACCAGAATCCTGTCATAACCTGCATAAACCGAAACCTGAATAAACCAGAATCCTGTATAAACCTGCCAAAACTGAACACTGAATAAACCAGAATCCTGTATAAACCTGTCTACAACGAACTCTGAATAAACCTGTCTACAACGAACTCTGAATAAACATGTCTAAACCAAACTCTGAATAAACCTGTCTAAACCAAACTATGAATAAATTGAACCTGTCTAAACCAAACTCTGAATAAACCTGTCTAAACCAAACTCTGAATAAACCTATCTAAACCAAACTATGAATAAACTGAACCTGTCTAATCCAAACTCTGAATAAACCTGTCTAAGCCAAACTCTGAATAAACCTGCCTAAACCGAACTCTGAATAAACCATAATCCTGTATAAACCTGCCTACACCGAACTCTGAATAAACCAGAATCATGTACAGACCTGTCTAAACCTAACCTTGAATAAACCAGAATCCTGTATAAACCTGCTTACATCGAACTCTGAATAAACCAGATTCCTGTATAAACCTAACCTTGAATAAACCAGAATCCTGTATAAACCTGCATAAACTGAACCCTGAATAAACCAGAATCCTGTATAAACCTGCCTAAACTGAACTCTGAATAAACCAGAATCCTGTATAAACCTGTCTAAACCTAACCTTGAATAAACCAGAATCCTGTATAAACCTGTCTAAACCGAACTCTGAATAAACCAGAATCCTGTATAAACCTGTCTAAACCTTACCTTGAATAAACCAGAATCCTGTATAAACCTGCCTACACCTAACCCTTAATAAACCAGAATCCTGTATAAACCTGTCTACATCGAACTCTGAATAAACCAGAATCCTGTATAAACCTGCCTACACCGAACTCTGAATAAACCAGAATCCTGCATAAACCTGCCTACACCAAACTCTGAATAAACCAGAATCCTGCATAAACCTGTCTAAACCTAACCTTGAATAAACCAGAAACCTGTATAAACCTGACATTGTGTTTACAAGTTGCTATTTCACGTGCACTTGCCTCGTTTATGAAATATCCTTATTTGATTGATTGCCGTAAAATCGTAGTATAATAGTAGTAACAGTTTTCCATATTTGGCATTGAGATCCATATATGTATAGGCTCCACCCATCGCGAGAATCTACGTAATGTGTCATGTCGGTAAAGAAACAATTTTCGAATACGAAATAGACCGTGAAGGTAGAAACAGGTATTGTAACACTTATTTCGTATCACCATTACTTAAAAATTGTAGGGAATAATAAGTTATGACCAGATATGCAAAAAGAAAGTTGAAATATTCACGGAACGAAAATTTTAATTTGCTCCCATACGTTGAATGGGACCGATTCGTAACCCTAAATGGAGCACAAGCGGAATGAGGGTTATGTTATCGTATCTAGAATAAAAATGAGGGTTATGTTATCGTATCTAGAATAAACAAGACATAAAGTCCCAATGTGGGAAATCTTTGTTAATTTAATCTGTAAAAACTGCATGTTCACTTGTCTATTCTGAACACAACAGCTGGTTCCAAGGGGGTTCAGTTTAGACAGCTTCACCATATTATATAGATGTTTGGTTAATATAGAAAATAAATAAATAAATAAATATGTAACATTGAGAAAAGGTTTCAAATAAGAGGATGGTCTCATAATCTGCCATAATATGGGTCTAATAAGAGGATGATCTGCCATCATATGGGTCTATCAAGACAATGCTCTATGTATATAATCAACTTACTCCTGTTTTAGATGATTTATAACTCAGAGAAATCGTTGATGGATTTTCTTCTTTATCACTATCACTGGAGTAGTCCACATTTTCCCGTATTATTTTCTTGGTCTATGAATAAAATGACATTTTAATTTCATTAATATATTTTGACATATAACAAAATCTACTCCGATCACCTTCAATACTGTGAGTGAGTGATTGTTGTTTAATGACATATGAGCAATGTTTCAGCCATATCATGGCGAGAACAAGTCACATTCAATGAAATGATAGATGATGATGTCTGTTTTGTACTACACCAACATGCTTAGTTAGATTTTTTTGTGCTAGCTCGCCTAAACAACAGTCTGTGGATAGACATGTCGCTCCAGCCTGACACACTATCCTGATTCTAGGCCAAATAGTCTTGGTACTTTCTTCTTAATGCTGTGTGCTTAGCGGAGAAGCAAGTTCAAGCAACAAATACCAATTTTATAAGTCTGGTTTGAACCGAAAGGGACTCGAACACACGATCTACCACACTCGAGACGTGCATGCTAACCAATACACCATCGATGAACCCACGATCTACCACACTCGAGACGTGCATGCTAACCAATACACCATCGATGAACCCACGATCTACCACACTCGAGGCGTGCATGCTAACCAAAATATTACACCACTGATGAACCCACGATCTACCACACTCGAGGCGTGCATGCTAGCCATAATATTACACCACCGATGAACCCATGATCTACCACTCGAGGCGTGCATGCTAGCCATAACCATTACACCACCGATAAACCCACGATCCACCACACTCGAGGCGTGCATGCTAGCCATAATATTACACGACTGATGAACCCACGATCCACCACACTGGAGGCATGCATGCTAGCCATAATATTACACCACTGATGAACCCACGATCCACCACACTGGAGGCGTGCATGCTAGCCATAATATTACACCACTGATGAACCAACGATCCACCACACTCGAGACGTGCATGCTAGCCATAATATTACACCACTGATGAACCCACGATCCACCACACTCGAGGCGTGCATGCTAGCCATAATATTACACCACTGATGAACCCACGATCCACCACACTCGAGTCCTGCATGCTATCCATAATAATACAACACTGATGAACCCACGATCTACCACACTCGAGGCGTGCATGCTAGCCATAATATTACACCACTGATGAACACACGATCTACCACATTCGAGGCGTGCATGTTAGCCATACTATTATACCACTGATGAACCCACGATCTACCACACTCGAGGCATGCATGCTAGCCATAATATTACACCACTGATGAACCTACGATCCACTACACTGTAGGCGTGCATGCTAGCCATAATATTACACCACTGATGAACCCACGATCAAATTTTGTTTGAAAACTCGCCATTTAAATTAAAAAAAAAACAAAAAAAACCAAACAATTTCGTCTATTTTCAAATATTCATCTTTTTAAAAAATTGCTTACAAATATTTTCAGATGATGAAATCATAAGTAGAAAATCAAGTAAGCAACTACTAAACACTTTAAGCGTTATACATTTGAACCAAATGTTTACCGAAATGCAGCTAAATATCTAGATTTTTTTTGTATTTTCAAAAATTTCATTGGAAAATGACAAGATTTTGAACAAAAGAAAACGTCTTCAATATTTCAGGTTGTTAATAAACAGTTGTACACTTGACCAGTTCCCAAAAAGAACAGTTAAAAAGATGTCGGATATGTGAATTTTTATGAAAAATTTATATATTTTTTTTTTGCAATTTTCAGTGATTTTTTTCATTAAAAGGCATGTTTTTAATCAAAAATTCCACCTTTTGCGTGGTAAATTTACTATCAGAAATGTTCAATGCTGTGTATTTAGTTACTGCATTATTATTTTTTTTTTATTTTACACGGGTCAAATACTGCCTAACTAAGATTTCCGAAAAATTTTCACAATTTTCATCGATTTTTGGTCAAAATCAAGGTTTTTACCCCCAAAGTGGTCATTTTCCGATTTTCCGACCGTACGATTTTTCTAGACTTTTTATATATGATTGTGCCATGCTTTGACATTAAAAACAGTTGAAATCGTTTCTGTTGCAATTTGTTTAGATCTGCGCCATATTTGGCATAGATTGACTAGACTATTAATATTAATGGAAAGAAAGATTCTGTACACAGTTAACATTGTTTCAATTATGTCAGTACTTTGTAAAATGTATCCGTCAGTTATAAACCTGTCAATTATAAACCTGTCATTTATAAACCTGTCAATTATAAACCTGTCAGTTATGAACCTGTTAAATACAAACCTGTCTAAAGCAAACATGTCAAATGTCTAAATCAAGCATACTTAATATAAACATGGCAAATTTTAGGGATTTGAATCAGTGGAAAAACTTACACCCCCCCCCCCCCCCCCCGAAATGTGATAATTATTAGATTAATAATAGTTAAATCCTCATTAAAATCAAGTGTAAAAACCTACACCTGGTGAATTGTTTTTCTTTTTTATCTTCAGCCTGAGTTCAGGTAACACACAAAAAAGATCTGTATGTAGCTGAAGGGATACTTAAAGGTACATAATATATACTTACTTACATTGAATCAAACTTGGTGCCATCATGGTTGTGATCATATGGTAGTTGGATTTACAACTACCTATGCAATAAGTGTCTATCGCCACTAAAGTTTTGAGTTCAAATCCCACATTGTGTGCTCGATGCAACATTATGTTATAAAGTTTGTTAGTGACATGCAGCATGTCGGTGGTTTACTCCGGGTATTCCTGTTTCCTCCACCAATAACACTGACCGCCACGATATAACTGAAATATTTTTGAAAGTGGCGTTAAACACCATCAACAAACAAACAAACCAATCAAAACTATTCTATTAGAGACCTGCCGCAAGTCACTGACAAACTTAATCACATAATGTTGTATCGAATACACCTCGTCACTAGCAGGATTCAAACTCACAACTTTAGTGGCGATAGGTACTGATTACACAGCTGTAAATCCAGCTACCATTCGATCACGACTATGTTTTTATAAAATTGTGTCACAAATAACAGTATATTAAAATGTTAAATTTCTTCTTTTTTTTTGTAGAAAGGTGTGTGTTTAAAGTGTGACCAAGATGATATAAAAGCATCATTTATAAACAAGTTAACAAATCATAAATTTGAGGTAAGAAAATGTGTATTGGTCATATAGAAATTTTAGATATGACAATTCTAACTTGTGTGTTTCCCAAGAAAAGATTTATATTTTAATTTAACCAGTTGTGAGGATGTCCAGGTTGAGTAGGCTGGTTCTAGATCCTAATAGATAGCAATGTGTTGATGATTTGATCATTCAGTAATGTTTAGTCAGGACACTAATAGTGTATTCCTGATATAATTATATATGATCATTTTAATAACTTATGAAAAGAAAGTTTAAACAGTGATTGTCAACAATTCCAATAAAATGAACAATCATCTCTGACCTTAAATCATAGAACATAAAACAGACCATGCAGATGTTGAAAATCCAGATCCCATGCTTGAAACCTACGAAGTTTTACAGAAGTTTAGGGTATCGATTAATGATTTAATTTTATGATTTTTGGAAAATTTCAGTAGATTGTTTTGTAGAATCCCACTAGTTACCTTCCTTAGTATTTATTAATAACTTTTGAATATGTTCACTGATATCATTTAATGAATTTTAGATACAAACTGAGGCAGATAAAGAGATTGATCCATCAGTGTATATACATGTCCTGAATTATGACCTTGATATCAAGGACAGGTGTATGAAGTGTTTAGAGCAGTTGAAGGATAGTAACAATAGTACAGACTATACAGTTAACTTGTTAGACAGAGTTCTAATGTTGGTAGTCAAGATTTCTTCTGACTCAGATGGTTTATCTCTGATACAAATGATGCGTGACATGAAGAAACAAATCACTGACGATTCTCTAATATACTGTGTCGTCTTTCAGGTTTGTAGATTTATTAATTTAATTTCACTTCTGACACTAAGAATAAAAAGGAAATTTTTTAATGATTTTTTTTTGGATAATTTAAAACAAAAAAATTCTTTCACATTATTCATACAATACATTACAGATATACCCAGTCTGCAGGGTGACGTCGAACCAACGTCGGTAAAAGGTCGTAATGGTCGGCTGTAGGTCGGCGTCGGCTTGACGACGTTGGACCAACCTAGGATTAGCGTAGGCAAAACGACGGTCGAGATTCCGTTCTTCAGCCGACGTTGGGCTAGATATGGCATAACGACGGTCGGGTTCTCGGTTCCTCGCCAACGTCGGGTTAGATTTGACCGACCAACGTTGGGTTCTCGTCTTTTCACCAACGTTGGGTTAACTTTCACAAAACGACGATCGACAATAGGTTATCTGCCGACGCTTAGTTTGATGATATTTGACGTATGATTGTTTATGTCTTAATTCTAGATTTAAAACCCGTATTTAAAACACACACACACACACAAAGCAATGATTGTAAATGAAATCTAGTACGTGGGGATTTCATTTATCATCATTAACAACATCGATACTGATTCCTGTGGTTTTC
>MJUT01065424.1:8954-29716 GCA_002080005.1 Gigantidas platifrons | reverse complement strand
AAACTTTTAGGGATATTTTGAATTTGATACGTTATTTTTCAAATTTGTTTATGAAATTGAAATTATTCAGAGCGATTATGCAGTTACAATTTACTAAGATATAAATCTGGTGGGTCACATTCTTCAAAGTTTATTGCTATATACATGTAACCGTCTTAAAGGTCAAGCATGAAATTTAATGCTTCAGAGGTCAATTGTGTGTGTGTAATGATAAAGACAGTTTAGCTGATAAAATATATTGTTTAATACTAAGCGAAGAGGTCAGATTCATAAAAGGTTGCCATGGCAACCATATGTATGAAGGAATCTCGGGGAATGAATGAAATTTAATACTAGTATTTCAGAGGTCAATTGCATGCTTAACATATACAAATGATCTAGTTTTCAAATTATCATTAAATCGTCATAGAAAAGGCCAATTAAGATTGAAAGTAATGCCACAGACAGGACAAATAATAATAATAATAATAACAATAATTAATAATAATCACACTTTACCTTAGAATTCAAGAAAGGAACAGTCATTGACTTATAAAGTTAAAATATCATTTTTTCATCAAGTTAATATCATATTTAAAAGTTGGTACGTGTTTTTACTTTGTTTTGAAAAACACGGCCTCTCAACTACACTGTATATCCTTATTCAAATAATGTAGGTAGACGTGTCAAATGTATGAAAAAAATATTCCCACATGTGTTCAGATTTTCAGTACCCTTTGTGATGATCATTATGGAAGTATTGTCAGTATTTTCCTACTTAAAATATTTTACAAGTTTATGAATTATAAATATTTATTTTAGCTACAGAAACAAAAATGCTGGAAATGATGCTGGAAATTAAGGCTGAAATGAAACTAATGGCCAAAAGTATCAGCGTCATTCAGAAAAAACTGGATACATCAGAGTGTGTTAGCGGATGATTTACCAGAAGACATTTCACTGCCAATCTCCAACGCAGAAGAACTAAGGGGAATTGAAAAAAAAACTGGAAGTGGAAACTGTAGATAGAATTTGGTATGTTGTAGAAATTAAAAAACGAAACACTTTTTTATATTAAGTTTATTTGAACATTCAATTTCATTGAACATTTTTAGAAAACAAATCAGAACAAATTTGTATCAATACTGCAACTGTATCTTTTTAAATCATTGTCTAATAATATCCTAGTAACAATTATGGTACTTTGTAGATAAGCTATTTGGGTAGAATTGGTGGCGACAATGTAAGAAATTGTGGGAGACGGATTCTGAATGCCCTGATGACCACAGATGTTGCCATCACTCTGAACTGGAAAGGGAAAGGGGATAAAAAGTCATTCGATGCACTAAATGTATGCAGCATCGTAAAAGGTAAAACTATTTCCCTAACCAATTTGTTACTTTTTGAATCTTTACACCTTTACAAAACATGCAAGGTCGACTTGAGCAGAGTAGAGACAATAGCTAGAAGTGTCAAAAATCGAATAAAACCTGTGCTATTTAAAAAATGTTTTCGTCAATCGAAGCCTTGCTGATTTAAAAACTAAATCCGCGTTAGTTTGCCTTCCAAGAGCAGTGTTCAAAGTTAAAAATCCCTAACCTCTTTTTGTTAAATCATGTTTCATTTCATTTTACATTAATTTATCGAGTTTCACCATCGCTAGTTTAACAGATGCATTTTATATCTTTTCTAAATCCTATTTTCTTATTTTACAGCTGCAGTACGAAAGAACAACATAACTAAAAACGAAACGGATGACAGAATTGAAGCTGTAATAAAAAACTGGCTGAAACGGCGGCCGGAAGGCAAGAGCCGACAAGAAAAAAGAACATGTAAATAAAAAGCATAACCGTGCTTTCTTCTCATTTAACGGCACATTAATTATAAAGGGTTTCCAAAGTGTATTAACAATTTATGATTTGATTTGATTTTTGGTGTTTTAACGCCACTTTCAACAATATTTCAGCTATATCATGGCGACCAGTTTTAGTGATGGAGGAAGCCGGAGTACCCGGAGAGAACCACCGACCATGGGCAAGCAACTGGTAAACTTTATCACTTGCGGCTGCGAGTCGAGTGCACCCTTTTTTGTAATTTACAAAAATGACATAACAATTATTCTCATTTTTGGAGTAAAGTGACGGCAGTGTACCGTTATTCAATAAGCATTGAACAAGCTAAGTACTACACGAATCAGAAAAGGCATACAAGATTAATACACCCTAACGCTTGTTGTACACTAAATGTTACAAATAAGGTGATGGTTTGCTTTGTGGTTATAGAAGAAAGCTCTTGGATTATACTGATTCGACGTCGGCCCAACGATCAAACATACCGTCGGGGCAGACGTCTAGCCGACCAATGCACAGTATTTGAACGTTGGATGTTGGTCGGGAAACCATCGGAAATAAGACATTGTAACGTCGAACCAACGTCGAGCCAATTAGTCGCGCCAACGTCGACCCGATGAGCAAAATGACGACGGGCCAACGTTGGCATTCGACGTCAAACCAACGTCAGTGACGACCTTTTACCGACGTTGGGCCAACGACACTTTGCAGACTGGGTATTTAACAGGACAGTGTCAGTCATTACCTATTAGCATTACAAAACATTGTCATACAGTGTACATTCCTATACATTTGTGACATGTGTTACCATATTTCTTAATGATACTAACTCTTTAATAATAAAACCTGGTACTAATGAAGTAGACTCTTTTGATGGTCCATTAACAATCCAGGATTTATTACAAAGAATTGTAAAACAAATACCATTATGCTATGTTTGGTGTGTTCACCGCAGCGCTTGAGGGAGTTAAGTCTCCCCAGGTTTCTCTTTCTTGATTTTTAGAAATACCATATCCCTGTAGGTAAATGATAATTAGTTTTAATTACAGTACATTGTATTATGAAATACCATATCCCTGTAGTTAAATGATAATTAGTTTTAATTAGAGTACATTGTATTATGAAATACCAAGGAAGGACACAAGATCAGTTGTGTTAGTTATATATGGTATCCAGTCATCCATCCAAGATGGCTGGTGTTCCTTAACAAATACTTCTATGATAAAACAATGCAAATTATTTTTGTAAAGGTCTCTAATAGAAATTTGTTTGGAAAATTTTCTCAGAAATAATCAAACTGATTGACATGGAGCTGAATATCTGATGATTGGTCCTTTGCAAAGTGTATCAGTCTGAAATCTAAGATGGCTACCATTTATTTACATAATTAACATACGATTCCAAGAGATAATGATTTGTACAGTATGACATTATTTGTTGATTTTCTAAGATGACTTCCACTGCTAGACAGTTTAATATTGGATCGATCACCACTTAAGTTGTGAATTTGAATCCCACTCATGGCGAGGTGTACTCAAGTCGATACAACTTTATTTCATAAAGTTTGTCAGTGACCTCTGGCAGGTCTGTGGTTTTCATCAAGGTATTCTGCTTTCCTTCACCAATAAAACTCACCGCCACGATGTAACTGTTGAACACTCTATTAACTCTAACCCAAAACACATTGTTTCTGTATATAATTATCATTATTTTTAGGAATTCGGTCAAGCAGAACAGTTGTCGAGTATGGTTACCAGTGTTGTGTGGAACAGGGACCCAGTACTATCAGGACAAGTTTTATTTGTTTACAATAGTTGAAGGAAGATATATTTTTTTATACACTTTATAGATTGTAAATTTAATATAATTTATTCATATTTTTGTATATGTAGTACCTTTTATTATGCTGTGCTATGCAAGGAATAATTGTGAGGTCATAGTTCAATGCAATTTACTTGTTCTCACCATAATATAGCTGCAAAATTGCTGAATTGACATGAAGCAACAATCACTCACTCGTGCAATAATCTGATAAAACCATCAATGTAAATACATGTCCTGAATTATGACATTGATAGCCAGATGAGTGACACATGCCACTGGGAGCCTCTGGTTAGTTTATATTTTTATTGATTAGCCTACATCTTATTACATTAGTAAACTGTCATTGGCTAATACTAGTATCATGTGATAATATACCTCTCTTTCATACATGATAAAACTAAATCATGTGATTCATTCATCCCACACAGCAAATAATCCATCTTAAAAATCAAGTTTTATTATTTTTCAAAGTTTATTATTTTCAAAATAAAATTATTATAAGAATTGCATTTGAAGTATATAAGAAAATATATATTGAAGCATGAAAATAAAGATCACAATCGAAGATGGATTACATGACACGTTTTCATATAAATTGTTACTGAAAAAGTAAGGTCAAACCTGCCTTTGTGGTCACCTGTATTAAGCAGTCACCTGTATTAAAAGCTCATCTTTTTTTAGTCCTGTTATAGAAAATCTCATATAAAATTAACCTCTTTTAAGAGGTCACCTATCTTAAAAGACCACTTTTACTTTGTCCCAAAGGTGACCTCTTAATACAGGTTTGACTTACATGACAAGTGTTCATATTGATTATGTTATCAACTGAAGCATATAACACAACACCATTATTAGTACTCCAGTAATTGTTGTTCATCTGTTATTAATGTAAATACCAACTGTGTATTCAATATTATATGACTGTGCAATAATCTTACACAATAAAATTATATACTGCCTGTTGTCTTTTTGAAGCTGTACAGTTGTATTACCGTTTGTTTATATCTATATATGTATTTCCATTAGATATCTAATCAAATTATCAAGAGAGGGAGAGTTAGGATCCTATTAACTGGCTTAACACTGCCACAATCGTACGCCTCTCCCAACACATGGATTTCCAATGTCATATGTCGTGGTCTTTAATATAATTTGAGGTCAGAGGTTAATCACCATGATTGTTCATTTTGTAATTATTGATAATTGATGACCACTGTTTAAACTGTCCTTCAATATTATACATGACCTCTCACTCTCCTTGCTTAAACTTGGTACAGGCACTTCAATAAACGATGGCGGGGATAAACTAGCATTATGGTAACATGTCTCTACTATTATTGAAATGATGCGGTCATGGATGTATTATGCAAATGTAGGTAACATACTGACTCTCACATTCGTATTATAATGGTTAGCGTCCTCTCCTCGAGTGTGGAAGATCATGAGTTCGAGCCACAATCTAGTAAAAACAAAAACTATAAAATTGGTATTTGTTGCTTCTCTGCTAAGCATGCAGTATAAAGGAGAAAGAGCAAAGACTGGTTGGCTCTGATCAGGATAATGTGTCTTGTTCTCGCCTTGATATAGCTGAAAATTGCTGAGTTGGCATTAAACAACCACCCCTTATTCCGGCACTCACATATACATCGTTGTTGTAAAGGACACACTCAGAAATAACACAGTTGATGGTATCATAACTTTACATGGATAAACAATGTGTTGATCGGGAAACAAAAATGGCCACTACCGCAAAACAGGTTTGAAAAAGGAAAATGTGAGATAAACAATTAAAATTATTTTCTAAACCTCATCTATATGTTTGAACAAATAATGTTCATAAATAACCAGGTGGACTCCTAGTTTAGAAATAAACTGGTGAACTCCTAGTTTATAAATAACCAGGTGAACTCCCAGTTTATAAAGAAAACCAGATGAACTCCTAATTTATAAATAACTAGGTAAACTCCTATTTTATAAATAATTAGGTGAACTCCTTGATTATAGATAACTAGATGAACTCCTAGTTTATAAATAACCAGGTAAACTCCTAGTTTATAAATAACCAGGTGAACTCCTAGCTTATACATAACCAGGTGAACTCCTTGTTCATTTTGTTCTGATCCGTTATCAAACATGGATGCCATAGGCAATTATTGTTTCTGGTTGGTCAATTTATTAAAAATCTCCTCTGAAACATCTTGCCGAAATGAACCACAACTTGGTGGGATGCATCTATGGAAGTTCCTCTAGTAAGATTGCTCATTGTGTTCCGATCCGTTAACAAACATTACCACCATAGGCAGTTGCTTAATTTCTAAAATTGTAGATAAGTTTTTGTCCATTTTCCTTTGGCCATTGTATTGTGTCCTTCGATTTACAGCTTCTGATTACCTCTTTGGTATCTTTTGGCCATTGTATTGTCTGTCCTTCGATTTTCAGCTTCTGATTACCTCTTTGGTATATTTTGGCAATTGTATTATCTGTCCTTCGATCTACAGCTTCTGATTACCTCTTTGGTATCTTTTGGCCATTGTATTGGCTGTCCTTCGATCTATAGCTTCTGGTTACCTCTTTGGTATCTTTTAGACATTGTATTATCTGTCCTTCGATATACAGCTTCTGATTACCTCTTTGTATCTTCTGGTCATTGTAGTGTCTGTCCTTCGATCTACAGCTTCTGATTACCTCATCACTAAGTGATTTGTTAATTAGACAGAGTAAACGACAATTAAAGTGATATATATTTAAAAACTCATCAATAAGTGATAAAACACATATACATTTTTTAACATTAATTTCTTGATTAAGTTATTTGAAAGTCGACTTCATTTGAACGATTAAAAAAACCCACATATAAAACCATCTTGGATAATACCAACAGTATCTCAAAAACAGCACCGCCTCACGGTCAGCGAACATTTTTCCAGTTTTTGACACATATGTTCCAGTTAGTTGTATTGATGCAACCATCATCTGCTATAACATATTTAATACCTAAGATGTCGTATTCTCAATAGATGTTTGAAAATCAGTAAATATTACACCTAAGATGTCGTATTCTCAGTAGATGTTTGAAAATCAGTAAATGTTACACCTAAGATGCCGTATTCTCAATAGATGTTTGAAAATCAGTAAATATTACACCTAAGATGTCGTATTCTCAGTATTTTGAGCGTACCTGTTGAAGGTTCTACCTTACATGTTCTTTCTATTTTGAGCGTATCTGTTGAAGGTTCTACCTTACATGTTCTTTCTATTTTGAGCGTAGCTGATGCAGGTTCTACCTTACATGTTCTTTCTATTTTGAGCGTATCTGATGAAGGTTATTCCTTACATGTTCTTTCTATTTTGAGCGTACATGAGGAAGGTTCTACTTTACATGTTCTTTCTATTTTGAGCGTAGCTGATGAAGGTTCTACCTTACATGTTCTTTCTATTTTGAGCGTATCTTATGAAGGTTCTACCTTACATGTTCTTTCTATTTTGAGCGTACCTGATGAAGGTTCTACCTTACATGTTCTTTCTTTTTTGAGCGTAACTGATGAAGGTTCTACCTTATATGTTCTTTCTATTTTGAGCGTAGCTGATGAAGGTTCTACCTTACATGTTCTTTTTATTTTGAGCGTATCTGATGAAGGTTCTACCTTACATGTTCTTTCCATTTTGAGCGTATCTGATGAAGGTTCTACCTTACATGTTCTTTCTATTTTGAGCGTATCTGATGAAGGTTCTACCTTACAAGTTCTTTCTATTTTGAGCGTATCTGATGATGGTTCTACCTTACAAGTTATTTCTACTTTGAGCGTATCTGATGAACGTTATTCCAGAAACGCGTCGTGCGCACTAAATTAGATATCTATGTTAGTATTACACATATTCCATCAGCAGGATATTTATCACACATTCATATATACAGTTAGAGAAAACAGCGCAAGTAAGCACTAAACACTGCCAACATGCGGTTCACAAGAAAAAGAACAAGACTAACAAAGCAAAAACTCAACGCATAAAAGATGAACATAACCAGAAAACCAGGCGGGTGTTCGTAATAGTCTTAAATAGAACCAGCGCTGGATAAAATAATATATAGCTCACCATTATATTACATATAATTATGACACATTTTTGTTTGTGGTAATAAGACGCTTCAAAAAAGACACTTGATTTTCATTGTCGATCGGTCAACATTTTCGATTTGATGACGTCGGTACTCAATCGTAACTTCTCGGCCATTATCGCTACCCTGCAAATAACCTCGTATGCAGAGAGTAGAAATTCTTCTTAAATTGTTTGCCGGAAGTTAATTATATATAAGCCGCACAAAAATATAGTCCACGAAGATTCAATATGGAAGACTTACTAAATAAAATCTTTAATCATGCAAAACTAATTAAAACTTTAACTGTTATCCATGAAAATAATGGAAATATAGAAAATTGTTTAAAATATAACTTTATCAAACTTTCATGTACCTGACATGTGAAAAGTAGTACGATGCATACGCCTAATGCATACGAGGTTATTTGCAAGGTAGCGAGAATGGCCGAGTAGTTACGATTGCGTCGGTACTGTGACGTCCGCCATTAAAATTACCAATTGCATGTATCGTGAACTATAGACTAAGTCAACAACGCAAAGTACAGAAGCACAGAAGTCATTTTCTGGGGGTGGGGGAGAGATTGAAATGCAAGATACCGATGAAAGAAAAAAAAAATAAGCGAAAAACACCAGTAAATCACAAAGATAAAAAACAAGAAAAATAAAGAGATGCAATACTGGATGGAATTGTTAGGCTAACAGATTACCCATGTCTGTCGAGATTGCCAAAAAAAATATAGACATTAAAAGGGTAAACAAAAGCAAAAGGACAGACAATGCAGTGGGCAAACATTAAAGGGACAAAAGGACAAACAATGATCCACTTTTGTGACACATATATTCTATTACGATCATTCAAGTAATAGAGGGGCCCTTAAATCTTCGACGTAATGACCAACGTAGTCACTATGAAGCCTTTGTTCCTAGTAATGTAACGATCCGAAAATACTTGTAATAAAGTGAAAAACAAACAATACCACTTTGTCGGTACAATTCTTAAATAAAATATCAAAATCGTAGAATTTAGTAAATGTAAAGGCAAGACAGACTAAACAAAATAATACCCTCCCTTCCCAATTTTTTCACCGAATTGCCATTATTATTTTAACTAATATGTGTGTGTGTGTGGAGGTAGCAAAAAGTCATATTGTACAAAGTTAATAGTAAATTCAATCAGATATATAAAAGTATTCAAAATAATATATACTTACAAGACGAAGAAGAAGAGAAAGGTAAACTACTACCTCTTAAAACATTAGTCACAAAAACAATAAAACTACATAGTTATATATTATGTAAATAGAAGGATATATTAGACGGTGTTGTCAGTGTGTTATAATTACTTCTATGTAGGTCACAATCATTTCTTAAAGTTTTGTACAGGAGGTTAGAGGTTAATAGGATGTATAATAATTGACTCAGTGAACTAATTGGCTGAAGACAAAAAAAAGTAATAATAAAAAATTGTTTTCTGGGAAAACAATAATAGGTTAAAAGACATAACGATGTATGGTCGTTGAATTTACAACTACATGTGCAATCAGTTCTTATCATAAATAACGTTGTGAGTTCAAATCTCGCTCATGGTGAGGGGTACTCGATACAACATTATGTGATAATATTTGTCAGTGACCTGCAGCCGGTCGGTGGTTTTCTCCACCAATACAACTGAGCGCTACGATATAACTGAAATATTTTTGAGAGTGGCATTAAACACCATAGACCTAGCACTAACCTTTAGAGTCTATTTGTAAAAATTAAGGTAAAAGGTAAAAGGTAAAATATATTTAGGTTTAAAAATTATAACATTATACACAAGTATTTAAAATTTTCTTGCCAATTTAAACATAAAACATAAAACTGCCATCATTAACAGAAACTTCAATCCACTCATTGTAACTGCTGAAAACTTGCATACCAAGGATAGCCCATGAAAACCATTCAGCTTATTACCAAAGGGGTCCTTTCAAGTATCAGCTTAAAGTTCAAGTGGATATTAAAAGATCAACATGAGCGGGTAGAGGGATTACTTAATTTTAAAATAAGTACATTATCTATGAACAAATATATATATATAATTGCGATTATTATGATATGACTCGTCTTTCCCGTTCTTCACTGGTATGCATCAGGTGGCAATTCACTTCTTTTTTTAAATCTTTGCAAATCATTGATGGATTTGATCGAATCGGGTAGAGAATTCCAATCATGGATTCCATTGTAGTAAAATGTTTTTGATTCGATGCCTTTAATTTTTGGTGTAGCATAATTAATCTGACTTGATCTAGTATTATGGGCATGATGTTCATTAATTTTGATGAAATTATTTTTCAAATAAGAAGGACATTTATCATAATAGATTGTATGAGCATGGTTCAATCGAAGCTGTTTTACTCTGTTTTCAATATCTAAAAGTCCTAGACTAGATAATTCAGCTTGCTTTATACTAGTTCTCGGGCCCATGCTTTTAATGAATCTAACTGTTTTGTTTTGTGCCACTTGCAGTTTTTTTTTTAAAAGCATGAGTTATACCAGCGTACCAAGAGGAACAAGAATAATCAAAATGACATTGAATAAGTGCCATACTTAATGTTTTCCGCGTTTCGGCAGATAGACAATTTGCCTTTCCATACATAAACCTCAACCGGGAATTAACCTTTTTAATAATAGAGTTAGTTGTTTTTTTCGCCAGACAAGTTTTGATCAATGTCAATGCCTAAATATGTTTTTCCCTTATTGTACAAAATTACTGGTACATGTAAATAAAGGAAATACATGTTTGTATATGTAAAATTTGTTTACACTTTAATTGATTTTTGTTTAAATAATGGTAAGACTGAAATTGTAGTAATTATTTTAAACTGGAAATCATAGCGTGGGTTCGTTTCGTGTATCGTGTATCGTTCTTTTCGTGTATCGTTCGTTTCGTGTATCGTTCGTTCGTATTTCATTTCGTGTATTAGTCTAATTAAACTGGCGAACGATACACGAAAGGAAAAAATAAATTACACGCACGAAACGCAAACGAACGTAAAACGAAAAACGAACGAACGATACACGCAAACGATACGAAATATCTGTTAAGCTAAACGATCCAGGATCTGTAACACGAGCCCCACTAAAAACCGGGGGTGCACTCAGGTGCCCCGGAAGGGTAAGCAGTTCCTGCTCCACTAGAGAAAAGAAAAAATGTAAATAAAAAAATACCATTACAGGTTATACTTTCATTTCATAACAACCATCTAATTTTAAGTTGGTTGCTAAACATTAAAATGTTTTACATATTACAATTGAACGAACCCTGTTATCTTAAATTTTGAAGAGTCGTTACTTATAGATTAATGCACACCCTTTTCCATAGCAGGACTGTTGTCATCCCGAGAAACCGATATCCTGATATGGAAAAAAAGCATGCCATAATCTATTCATCACATATTTCAACATTGAATTCACATATTACAACATTGAATTAAAATGAACAAAATTAACTTCACACACACACACACACACACACACACTGACGTTATTACCTAGAAATATGTGATAACTTATATTATTTTTTATTAGTTATTTAACAATCTCAGCTATATTCATGACAAGCACAATTTTGCAAATAATAAATTTTGCATGTAAACATCTGGAATATTGATTGCTGGAAGTAAAGGTTAGGGGTTGGGTAGGGCTAGGAAATATTACCTTGAAGCCGGTAACCCACGACCATTCATAACTAACATTTCTGCGCATGTTTCTTATTATTTTATTTTATCTATATTGTCTTTCGAGATTCAATTAATAAGAGGACAAAGCGGGGATTCATATCCTATTTACCGGCTTAACTCCACCACTGCAATCCCAAGACATAATAGTTAAGCAATTGTCAACTTTTAGCCAATATTCAATATTTGTCATAATGCAGATAATGAAAAAGGGAACAGATCCACTACTGTCCACTATACTGAGTAAAAACCTTAAAATAATGTATTAGTTGTAAATTGTAAACTCCATGCAGTAGTGATGCTGAAATATTGATACTGATGAAAGGAAAGTCATCATGTTTGCCGTAGAGTATTGTTTTTAATCTCCCTACGTTGTCAACTTCAAGATGAAGAATTCATAACGTATTCATGAAAAAAAAGTATGTTTACATAGCTATGAAGGGCAAAAATATATTTAAAATTATTTACCGGAATTCCGGAATTAGTTCGTACTTTATTTTAAAATTAATATGTATCCAGAAAACAGTTCATTGTACTAGGGGCAAATTAATTTGTGGAATAATTAAAATAAGTTAAATGCAGACATTAACATTTATAATGATGAATAAGACACATGAAACTGAGGATAATGATCTTAGTAATCAATGATAATATTCCATATTGACTGCTGAGTAAACATCTTCTTACAAAAATGACGCCTTTCACTGAATTACAGTTACGGTTCAAAAGTCTCTTACCACTAAGATATTTCCTTATAAAAACTTTGGTATCAAATTTGATGCTTTTCTGGAATAACCTTCACCGGGAACGCTCAAAGTCATATACAACCATTTATTTAAAAGAAAATATCCTAGACTATTTTTTTCACCTTTAATAGTAGAATCAATGAACTTCTGAGTTCATATTTTTTTCCAAACTTATATTTATTAATATCTAAAATTTAAACTCAAACGTAAATTTTCTACTTCACAATTTTCTATTTACTATATAGTAACATTTTGCCGTTGTGGCCGTGTTCGCATGGTACTTGGATATACAACTACCCATGCAATCAGTGCGTATCACCACTAAAATTTTGAATTCGCACAATGTTCATGGAGAGGTGTACCCGATACAAAATTATGTGATAAAGTTTGTCAGTGATTTGCAAGAGGTCGGTGGTTTTCTCCAGGTACTCAGGTTTCCTCCACCAATTAAACTTACTGCTACGATATAACTGCAATATTGTTCAAAGTGGCGTTAAACACCATAAACCAAACCACAAACATTTTCAGACATTATTTAAACTTTAACTTTAACAAGTATTTATAATTTAAGTTCAAACGTAAATTCTCCACTCCACAATTTTCTGTGATTATATAGTAGTATATTGTGAAAAAATAATTAATCAATTTCGTGTTTAAATCATATTTTATGGAAAAGTATAAATTAAATTATCTGAAAATTATCAAAAGTAGCAAAAATATTAAATTCTGCTTCAAGTGTTGCAACTTTCATGAAAATCTAACAAGAAATGACTTGATAATATTTTGTTTTTAAATCATGTTGATATTTAATTCCGTGTGCATAACACGTTTCTGAAGCGGAAACACTTCACGTAATATAGCAACATCCACTGGCAGCAGGACAATTACAACACTTTGACGAACGAATTAACTTGACATGCTATACAAATATTTCAATTAAAATTTTCAATGATAAGAATAACCATCAATCCTAAAATTCTCTGGCTGTGGCTGAACAAACACGATATGGCAGAAATAACACATGTCACTATGAAAGTTTCAGATGGCGCCTGAATAAACATCATTTTAATTACACCAGTCAATATACAACTTTCATTGACGTCTAAAGCATGAAGAAAACATACACAACCAAAACAGAATGTCTGCTGTAAATGTATTACAGTCAAACCTGTCCTACTTCACCTTCCAAAGGATCATTGAAATAGGGTCCCTTAAGCCAGTTGGCCGATAAATACTGGTGTAATTGATATGAGATATACTGCGAAGGGAAATTAAAATTAAGATCACATATTACAAGTCATTGCTTAATAGAGGTAGTCACTAAAGCAGGTTTGACTGTATGTGATCCCATTTGTGCAGAAATGACAACTATGGTCGATAGATGCTAGATCTATTCAATCTCTATTGTTCTGATGTGACAAAACTGGTTCACATTACCATAGCACTCACTTTTTGATACAGCAGCCTGTACCACCAGCCTCTAACAGCGGCATTTAACTGACATTAGGAGCACCTTAGCCATAACCTGCAATTATGTTGTACTGCTTACATAGATCTTTAGACGCTAGGTCTTTCAATATTGGTCACAAAATTGGGTCAAATTACTGCAAAGCTTATTTATAAGTACATCGGCGTGTAACATCGATCTGTTAAAATGGCCTTTAACATCGACCTCCAACAGAGGCCTGTAACTGACATTAACGGTTGTACTTACAATACGGGTCTCTTTCTATGTTTCAATAGAACTGTATCTTTTACGTAAATACTTGATTATTATGTTTATGCTGGCATATATAATACAGCATCGGTTACTAAATATGCATATTAAATACAGTACATTTAAAACAAAAGAAGCGGACTGTATTTACCTGATATGTTTATTTTCCTATCAAGTATCTTACTTTTACTATAATAGATTAAATAAGCAAATGATATGCCATTTAATCCAACTGTAGCTTCGTTCTGAATATCGGCCGTAATGTGATGCACTCTTTTTGATGAGATGTCTATGTATGATTGTTTTCATATACGATCTTTGCAGCAGTATTAAATTTTACAGAACATTTTCAATAATCTATGAAAAAAGGTCATTTTCGCATTCATGACTTATCAACGATTTGTAACAAGAGTAACGCCACGGGTGCCACACGAGGAGCAGGAACTGTTTATCCGGCACCATGTTCACCCCCGTTTTTTAGCGGGGTTCGTGTTGTTTGATCTTTAATTTAGCAATTACAGCAGTATTTTAATCAGCTGGAATTCCAATAACCGGTTTATCACCAGCACATTTTGTGTATGTCTCAAGCGAACACAAGTATTTCCAACGTGATATGACGTTGTTCCCCCATTTGTATTCAGTATTTTAAGATGTGAGGGGAATGTTCGTTTTGTTAATAGTGGCGGAATTTTATATTACATTGTATATTATCTTACTATTTTAGATTAAATAAATGATTCCCGAATATCAGTAATGATTTTTTGACTTAAGAGTTCTTTAACCATCAACAGCTTATACCATCTTATCTATTAATAAGTTACGAGTATTAATTGACCCTGCTATTGTACTTTTCATGTTTATATTGTCATTCATTTTGTGATAGTATGTGGTCACTTTGACTTTTATGGCGACCAGTTTTAGTGATGGAAGAAGCCGGAGTACCCGGAGAGAACCACCGATCATGGGCAAGCAACTGATAAACTTTATCACTTGCGGCTGCGAGTCGAGTGCACCCTTTTTTGTAATTTACAAAGCCGGGCGCATACCCACGCCGTATTGGTGATAGGCAAATGACAAAAGAAAAAGTGCAAAAGGACAAACAGCGATCTACAAAATATATACATTTTGTATAATGACCAAAGTAAGAAATTTGCAAGCTGCATTTCTGTTTGAATATGTGTTCACTTGTATTTGTGACTGAACTGCATATGAACTTCTTACCACTAAATCCTTGATATGTTTACGGATATAAATAACATTGTCACAAATTACGTGCTTGGTTATGTGTGATCTCGTATCAGTTATATCAAAATCCGCCACTATTATCTGTTTTCTCTGTCCAGTTAATGGATTAAATTAATGCCTTTCCATAATTCGTTATTCAATTATAACAGAGAACGTAATGCACTATAAACCATTTAGACAGATATCACATGTACAAACACACATTATATGGTTATGTATTCGTACAGTGTATGCATGATAATTTTTATATTATCTTTGGCGCTGTAGGGAAAAAGACAAGTAACAACACCTACAGATACAGATAGGTCTGATTGATACTTTGACCTACACTTCGAAAACGAAACTTTACGATAAAAAGAGATGATTTCGATTTTCCATTGTGGACTTTCCATTTGCATGTAGTACAATTCCAACAGCACCTGAATATTGAGTATATATCTCTCAGTTGTTGCTATTTTCAATATATATAACCCTTCGAGTATGCTAAAGGTGCACATATATTCAAATCTCAGTGCAATCAGCGCGTATCACCACCAAAGAAGAAGAGTAATACGACGATGAGACCAGTGAAGCAGGAACCTTTAACACCTTCAGAGCACCTTAGCTCACTCTTGTCTCTTTGCAGTGTTCGTGGTACTCAATATTTAGCTTTTTGTGTATTGTATTATAAATAGTTGTTTTTGCCTCTTTGTTCTTTTCCGATTGCTTTGTCTGTCCTTCTGTGAAATACGGCTTCTGATGTTCCTTTAGATATCATATCTTCAAACTGCTATTGACCCATTCATTGTTTACATAGAACTACATAGGAGAGCTTCATAACTTAAATATTTAAATTGCAAAACTTCTCAAATCGGTACATATGCACCATTATAAACAAAATCTGCTAACTAAAAAAAGTACAGTCACACCTGTCTTATATGAACTTCCTGTGGAGCTTTGAAATAGGGGTCACAAAAGACACGTGGTTTAATTTATAGGAAATATGATGTGAAGGGAGATTAAAATTATGATCAAATAATACAAGTTTGAGTGTATACTCGGACTAATGATATCAATATATAGGGGAGGACCCGGGTGGCTCAATGAGTTTGGTAGTTGGATTAGCTAACAACTCATACAAAGATATCACTTATACGGCGTGGGTTCGCGCCCGCCTATGTAAATTACAAAAAGACTATCACCAATATGGCAAGGGTATGCGCTCGGTTTTGTAAATTACAAAAAGGGTGCACTCGACTCGCATCCGCAAGTGATCAAGTTTACTAGTTGCTTGCCCCCGGTCGGTGGTTCTCTCCGGCTTCTTCCACCTTTAAAACTTGTCGCCATGATATAGCTCAAATATTGCTGAAAGTGGCGTCAGAAACACAATAAATCTAATCAATATAGTGATAATTAACATGTTAATAGTTGTAATTAATTGTATTCAACACTCTAGAGTAGATAAGACATTTCATGTAAACCATGAAAAATTAATGAAGAATCCATTTACTAATAGATAATATAGATAATTCGATTTCCAATATGATAAACCTATACAAAGCTTTACGTAAATCTTCACTATATCCGTGTGAAGTAGTTTTAACCTAGTTTGTCATTGTTTCCTTCTATAAGATAATAAGTTATGTTGTCCGTTGCAATTTTGCATAAAAACTATGTTCGATTCGCCTTTACTTCCAGTTGTTTGTAGAATGGCTCTTTGTTTGTGTTTGTTTGACAGACAGTAGTGGTGCGCAACACATATTGTGTTTGTTTGTCTTCGTCCTATCTACCTTATGCTGCCATTTTCTCTGGATTGTCCATTTTTTGATTGCCTCTTCGGTGTTTTCTAACGTTTATTTTCCAAAATAAGACATAGAATTATGCTGGAACGATATAGTAAAATATTGAATTAATATCGGGAAATATTAAACTACGAAAGAAAGCTCTGTATATTAAACAGCATTCAAGATTTGAACTGGACAAGACTACACATGATAAAGTGTGCCAATGACTTTCGGTGGGCTGATCCGTAGATTTCTCAAGAAACATTAATTTCCTACACTACATTAAGCTGAACCTTACTATATAGCCTGTACATGTTTTTATTAGCGTAACATGGCGAATTACGATTATCGAATGCGAAGGGATAATCGGAAGCCGTAATTTGAAGATTGAATGATTGATTATTGTGTTTAACGCCACTTTCAGCAATATTTCAGCTATATCATTGCGACCAGTTTTAGCGGTGGAAGACGCCGGAGAGAACCACCGACCATGAGCAAGCAACTGGTTAACATTATGACTTGTGGCTGTGAGTCGAGTGCACCATTTTTGTTATTTACAAAACCGGGCGCATAAACATGCCATATTGGTGATAGTCTTGTATGAGTTGTGAGGTAATCCAACTACCTAACTCATTGAGCCACCCGGGCCCTCGTAAATCGAAGGGCAGACCTAACCTTTGCTTAAAAATAACACAATTGCTCTAAAGATGCCACAGGGGTATAGCAATGGTACTTAGATTATCTGTCACACGAATGTTCTAGAATTGGGTGTCCACTAGATTTGATTTGATTGATATATTTATTTTGTTTAACGCCACGTTCAGCAATACTTCAGCTATATTATGGCGACCCGTTTTAGTGGTGGAAGCAGCTGGAGTACCCGGGGAGAACCACCGACCATGGGCAAGAAAATGGTGCGTCCACTAGATATGCGGGCAAATCACATTCAGTGCACATGGAAATCATACATTTACAGAAATACTGATCACGTGGCAGAAAACAGTACATAATCAATAAAAACGTATGCATCTCTTTTAGTGCGCGCAACACGTTTCTGTGATATGGCTAAGGAATATGGTGTTCAAAAATATTTTAGCTATTTTGTGGCAGTCAATTTTATAACTGGAGGAAACCGGAGTACTCTGAGAAAACTACCAACCTACCGCTAGTCACTAACAAACTTTATGACATAATGCTGTATCGGGTATACCTCGGCACTTGCGGTATTTGAACTCACAAATTTAGAGGTAATAGGCATTGATTGGATAGGTAGTTGAAGATCCAAGTACCATACACTCATGAAAACGGAATACCATGCATTGTCAAGCTCTATTGATGCATACATTTTGTTTTATTTAAAATACTATAAGATTTTTTTTTCACTTTCGTACAACGTAGAAGACGTTTTATTGATGTATGAATTAAGGTACATAATAACGTGAACTTAGTTTGAACTTTATTACAAATAGCTTGTATAATACTGGAACATAAACTGAAAACGTATCTTCTTTATTTATAGCTTCCATCTTAAGGTTATCAAGAGTTTAACCAGTCGCGTCCATCTCTTACACACGTGTCACCGTAGTAATTTGACTGTATGTGTTGGTTATCTCCAGCTAAAAAATATGTAAACAGAATACGTACCTTCTTTATCTGTAGTTGTAATCTTAAGGTTATGAAGAGATTAACTAGTCGCTTCCACCTCCTACACACGTGTCACCGTAGTTCTATGTCATTTGATTGCAAGTGTTGCATGCGTGTATAACATGAGTGGGTGTTGTTTAACTTCAAATGAGCAATATTTAAACTGAAATATGTTCGTTTTATCTGCAGCTACCATCTTAATGTAATCAAGAGTTTATTCAGTCGTTCCGAACAGGTACAAAACTGCCCCCACTTTATTTGACTGTTCGTGTTGCATGGACATATTTAGACAACATAGGTATGGTGTCTTTTTATATCAGATTTATTTGGATGAGGGTAAGAAACAGGGGTACTGCGAGGCTCTGCCGAGCAGTCCTCCTGTTTCTTGCCGAATTCAAATAAATCTATATTGATTATCGCGAGTTCGAGAGAACTATACTTTGCATTGTTCTTACTACGTTATGAGGAATGGTTAGCGGAAAGCAGCAAACACTACGTTTATAGTCTCTCTATAACTATTATTTTATGTATGGTTAAACATACATAAAATCATAATTATAGAGAAACATATAGCGTAAATAAGTTTGTACCGGGGTACCCTGAGAAAACCACAGACCTGCAGCAGGTCACTGATAAATTATGATTTAATATACATCTTTTTTTTCTGGTGATAGACAATGCCAACACAAGTAGAACACCTTGTACCATTATAACGTAACACACATAATTATATCTTATGGTTAACAGGGTGGCTCAATGAGTTAGGTAGTTGAAGGATCCAGGTGGCTCAATAGGTTAGGTAGTTGGATTACCTAACAACTCATACAAACCTATCATTAATACGGGGTGGGTTCACGTCCAGCTTTATCAATTACAAAAACGGGTGCACCTGATTCGCAGCCCCAAGTTATAAAGTTTATTAGTTGCTTGCCCATAGTTGGTGGTTCTCTCCGGGTACTCCGTATATAGCTGAAGTATTGCTGAAAGTGGCGTTAAGTACCACAAATATCAATCAATTAAATTGATAAATCTTATGGTTAACATGTTCCCTATAAAATTAGGGAAAACAGTAGAGTATCTTCAAACTTTTCATTAAATACCGATTAAAATTAACTTTGACGAAACCACGTTTAGCTTCAATTCAGTTGTACAACAATGTACTTGTACTGAAAAAAAGACACTTATCGTTTTAAACTGGTTCTCAAAGTAGTTTATAGAGTTATACATAATTGGTGCCATAATGTAGAAACATTTCATACTAATAGAGGAGTTAATGTATGTAGCATGTAATGCTAACTGGGGCGACGAATCACTTAGTTCGGTAATAACGATGTGGGTGGCTTGCATTTATTAATATTAAATAACAATTGATGAATATTTATAAGTAAAACATGTACTGATTTTGTTCTATGAAAATCGTTGAAATATTAATATATGATTGATTTAATGTCACGACGACTTGCACTAAGCTACCTTTAATTAATCTACATTCTATAGTATTATTACGTGATGTTTTTCATATTGACCTAGTTATTGGTTCGAGGCCTGCTGTATTGCCCTGATGCGCAGCCGAAAGCCAATACAATAGACCGAGGACCTATAACTAGGCCAATAAGAAAACAAATGATACCTTTATTAATTAACCAGTCCAATATCTCTCTGGACTTTTCCTTGCGATTATCGAAACGTCTAGCGTGTTCCGATCTTGCTGTTCTTCGACTGACTGTAATCGGTCCAATATGGAAATTATCCGTATCGGACTGGTTTTCTGCCGTATTGACCCAATGAAAGTGTTTATATTGTATTGACACATTTGATAATATAAAGGCTAATATATCAAAGTCAATTAATAAATGTCAGCAAAATGCATTAATTCATTGCGTGTGGTTCCTATTATGATTTCGTTGATATAGGGTTGATGCTACATTGTAATGAGAAAGTTACTAAACCAAGGGTTCCTAGTGATAAAGTTGAAGTAGCCACCATGAATTGCGGTTTTCCCAGTTTTCCGGTTGTTGACTGATTTTGTCTGTTTATTGATTTATGAGTTTTGACTTTCCCTTTAGAAGATTACTCAGTGTTCGGTAATTTTGTTATTACCCTTATGTTGTACACCTAAAGGATAACGAGATTGACAAGCATTAGCTAAAGGTATTATATATATATATATATATAATACC
>MJUT01065416.1:147731-170091 GCA_002080005.1 Gigantidas platifrons | reverse complement strand
TTTCAAATACAACACAGTTATCTCCATTCTTAATGTAATCATATGTATAGATGTGCATTTGCCACATTATTGACAAGATGACGTAAGCGGTAATCGACTAAAATAATCTCATGATATTTCAACCGTGGAATTGATACCGTGAAAATTACAGCATTGTCCAATCACAAACCAGGAATATTAAACAACTACATTAGAATGTAGAATATGTTGCTGAAAGACCATTATTCACAGAACACAATTAACTGATACATCGAACATATTAAATTTATATCTCTGTTCTCCTCTAGAGCATATAAAAATAAATTCAATATATTATCACATATTCTTAGACTGATAAAGTGATATTTTCACAAAGCAAAGCACAACACAACATAGAAAACTACAACAATGAGCAACATGAACTCTACATAAATCCGGGGTTGAACGCAGGTGCTCGCGAGGGGTAAGCAATCCGTGCTTCGTAAATTACTCATACCAAGGGATAATGACAGATTATGGTTGGAACTGGCATGGAAATGGTATAAAAAATAACAAAAAGAACCTTGCAACGAACAATACGCACGTCTTTCTGGAATAACCTCCATCAGGTACACTCAATATCGAAATATAATTATCTTTTCATAATGCTATAATATCACTTTTTCTTGTATTTCATTCACACAACAGGTGCCACTAATGCAGCAGGAACTTTTTACTCTGTGCTTAGTAGGATTCGAGTTTCTCAATCTTTTGCATTCTATGAAATGTTTTGTCACATAAAATCAAGCTAAAGGCTAGCTTTGCATGTTTTAAATCATGCGAGTAGACGCAAACCAAAGCAATGACTGGATCCAACACCCTCAGCAGAAGTGATATATTATCGTCCAATGAACGAATTGACCATCAATAAAGAGGACGAAGTCCATTTTTTCTATTATTAGACATAATTTTATTAAAAACATAAAGCATGATTTCTGTATGTTCACAGTAAATCAACAACATGAAGACAGCAAAGATTGTTCAATTTCAATTGTGGAGAAGTTTTTACATATTAGCATACAATGATTCACTACTAACATATTCGTGTATGCAGCGGTAACAAAAGTCATACTGCTTCTGTATGCTAATATGAGACAATTTAAAAATAAATCCCTCACCTAATGGTTGAGTTGATCATGTATGATGAGAACGAAGTTATTTGTTCTATCATAAAACATAATTTTATTTAAAATTTAAAGAATATTTCTGAATGTTCAACGTATTGCAAAATGCATGATTCGGCATATTTACACATTTGCATACAATGATTCGGTGATTAGATATTCATGTATGCACCGGTAACAAAATTCATATTGCTCCTGAAATAAAAAGAAAAAAAAACATTATAACGTATGGTATGTACAAAAGATATACACATTTTAAGCAAACACGCGCAAGTTATAATACAAATTGTACCAGAAATATACCATTTCGGGAGAAAGTTCTTACATTGGTTGTTTGCCTCCGGGTGGCTCAATGAGCTAGGTAGTTGGATTACCTAACAACTCATACAAGCCTATCACCAATACGGCGTGGGTTCGCGCCCGGCTTTGTAAATTACAAAGAGTGCACTCGACTCGCAGCCGCAAGTAATAAAGCTTACCAGTTCCTTGCCCATGGTCGGTGGTTCTCTCCGGGTACTCAGCCTTCTTCCACCACTAAAACTGGTTGCCATGATATTGCTGAAATATTGCTGAAAGTGGCGTTAAACACAAAAAAATCAAAAATTCAAATCTAATTTTGAGAAACAAGTGAAGGGTTAGAGTGATGGTGCTTAACACCACTTTCAACAATATCCCAGTTATATCGTGATGGTCAGTTTTATTTGTGGAGGAAACGGAGTACCCTGAAAAAACTGCCGACCTGCAACAAGTGACTGACAAACGTTATCACATAATGTTGTATCGACTTGTTTCTAGGGGCAGTCGCGGTCGTGATCGTATGCTAGTTGGATTTATAACTATTCAATCAGTGCCTATCACCACTAACGGTGTGAGTTCGAATCCCGGTCGATACAACATATAGTATAACATATCTTCCTACATAATATATATGACAAAGAACATATATTTGTGACAGTAATATTTGAGCCATTGAACATATTTGCCAACCCTTTTATAAAACAAAATGGTTTATATGTATGTTGTTGCTTATTCTGCCATCAAACATAATGAAATCACCCCATTTATATCTTAAAATTAATAATAGCGTTACTATTTAATACAATGTGCTCACTTCAGCGTTGTTAGGTCAGCCATATTTTTTTTTCATTTTGACGAGGGTCAAATGGTTATTAAAGATTGTTACATGAATGCACTCTTTTCCTCTGAATTTTTTATGGTTTATATACAGATTGTTTAACCGTTTAACTCGTGGTATACATATTACGTGTATACCCTGGGGTGGGGGGTGTCCATGTAGGGGTGATATTCCGTCGTGTTTGTCAAATTAAAAGCCGAATTTCAAGTGTGATCTGAAATATAGTATTATATTTGGACAACGTATAGAAAAAAAAACAACATAAGAAGATATCTCACATTAAATATATATGTTCTGTATAACTCTGATAATGTATCATTTCTTTTCTGAATAAATCATTTGTGTGACACCTTCATTATTTATAACTTTCACATTCATTATTGTATTTATCTTTCGCTTATCACTATTATAACAGTTTTATCCATATGGAATGATATTTTTTATTCGAATAATTTTACATAGTATTTAGTTTTATAGATGACGTTGCTGAAAGTCAGTGGAGTTTTTCTGAATGATATATTTCCTTCTGCATTGCATTTAAATGTTGTACACATATATCCAAGTAGATAACACTTACAATACTTGACAATAATTCCGGTCGTCGAGTCTGAATACGTCTGACTACTTGAAATATATCGACTTCCTCATCTAGTTCTTTCTGCTCAATGACGAGGCTTGTTGCTACAAATAGTCCTGACCTTGTACAGCCATCCCTATAGTAGTAAATCATAAAATAAAATAAAAGATATGCGAGGATATGAAAATACTCCATTGTAATTAACATATGGGATTAAAGTTCATAAAAAATCAAAAACTACTTAAATGTAAAAAACATGATTTTATATCATTAAAATAAACATTTGAAGACAACCACTATATAAGAGCACATAAAATGAGTGATCAATATTAAAATGTTATTGACTTTCAGAAGGTCATTGATTTTCTCTGCTGTAGTCTAGTTTTCTCCACAATAAAGCTGACGGTCACGATACACGTTAATTTAAACTTATTTTATTGCTCATAATAACAACAAGTGGATCAGAGACAAGTTTTACAACTTAGAAATGTCTTCTCCGCTAGTTACATCAATTTACATATAATCAGAACAGTATTAAATACATAATAAAATATTTGTTAGGAATATGGAGACGAAGGGAAAAAAATAATAAGCGAAAGAAGACAAAAAAACATACAATAGAACAGAAAAAAGCAAATTTCAAAAGTCGATGAAACATACTGTGTGCTAAGGTATAATATATTGCAAATCGAGCACACCCCAAAGACAGTTTTTAAGCACGTGGTGTATGAGTGTTGCATACTGGAATCATTAGACATATAGTTTATATGTTGAGATTTATTTAATTCATGAGGATATTGCATAGGTAAGTACAATTTGAACTGAATAACACATGTATATTTCATCGACTTGAGACACGTCAATCAATCAATACACCAAGTGCGACCAGGAAAATAATATACATACATGTAGAAGTACACAATGTTGACAATTGTCAATAATATTATACATGTTGACCTGTTTGTTCAAGAGAAACGCCGTGTATCTTTTATGTATTTTTGTACACGTGAAAATATAAACGTGTTAATTTCTACAGACAGGTTATCATTTCTAAATAACAAAATATCGATTTTTACCGGTAGACCTCCCATATCAAGCATACTTAATTCAATGAGCATGTTATTTCTAAGTAAATTGAATTTATTACAATATAATAGAAAATACTCGGAACATTCGTTTTTATATCCACATGAACAAGAAGCACTAGGGACTAAATTCGATTTAAATAAGTCGCTGTTCAGAGAACTACATGTATTTCTAAGTCTAGCATGCAATACACTAAGATATCGGTCTCCACAAGAAAAGTAAGAAGGTACCGTTTTCGATTGAAAATATTTTTGTTGCAATTTGGATTTAAAAGACGGAATTGTCGGCAGTTGACGAAGGTTCAGATCTAGAGTGTTCCATAATTTAATCGTACTTGGAAAATAAGATAAAATACGATACACGTATTGTACATAGTGGTGCTAAAAAATCTCATCAATATCAATATCATCACAAGTTATCACACAGTTATAAGTACCATTACGATAGGCAAAAGAACCCTGCGGAGACTAATAATTCTGTAATAAAAGCGAGAACCAAACATCTTCACCTGAGTCACCCGTCATGATAATATTACTCCAACATTTAGTATGTAAACATGTACTGACTTGCTCATTCTACGCTGAAAATATCACTATAATCAGTACACATTCTGTACTTACATCAGTTGTCTTTGCCTACATTAACTATGTGTGCACGTAAAACAATATAATACTTCACAAGATGCATTGCTGTTTTACATACTAGTAAATTGTAGCTCATTACACTTATTGACTAAATACCTGCATACAACTATCATTGATTTCTGTGTTTCCATGATATCGTTTGCAACCACACCAACGAAGTCTGCCACCACACTTTTTCTGATGATGGTGTCACTTTATCAAATGACCATATAGTTATATTTCTGGTATCGATCTGTGCCTGGAAAATGAATGTAGTTGATGCTGTTTTTATATGTTATTCATGTAAAAATAAATATCACGGAACTTCCTTACTGGCCTATTTTTTTTTTGGATCTATTACGGATTTTGGTAAATCATGCAAATATATGAAAGTGATAGTTACAGTACAATCGATTGGATAACAAGAAAACATACATCGCAATGTCTGCGCACATTGTGTTGTGCTTTTGTGTTGATTTTCTTCGTCTTGTGTGCTATATGTTGCTAGTTTTTCTGGATTGTTCATTTTTTATTGACAATTCGGTCTCCTCTAATGTTTATTTATGCTATTTACGGTATGACATTGTTGATAATTTTACTTGCATTTGATTGGTTTGTTGGTTTATGGTGCTTAACGCCACTTTCAACAATATTTCAGTTATATCCTAGCTGTCAGTTTTATTGGTGGAGGAAACTGGAATACCTGGACAAAACCACCAACCTGTCGCAAGTCACTGGCAAACTTTATCACATAATTTTGCATAGAGTATACCTCGCAATGAACTGGGTTCGAACTTTTGTGGTGATAGGCACTGGTTGCATATGTAGTTGTAAATTCACCTACCAAACGATCACGACGACGACGACCTCACATTTTTATTTGGAAAACACTTGCATGACCGCATCATGTCAATAAGAAGGGAGTTATAGGCTGATTAAACTAGCTTAATAAAGACGTAGATATCAAATGTAGTGTGTATTTGTGTGTTAGCATCATGTCAATAAGAAGGGAGTAATAGGCTGATTAAACTAGCTTAATAAAGACGTAGATATCAAATGTAGTGTGTATTTGTGTGTTAGCGGCACAAATCTTGCATCTTTCTACAATTTTATTGGATCGTGGGAACTTTCCGACAGTGTAGTATATATGCTTACTCAATTAATGTGTATAAATATGTATCTTTGTATATTCTAGTACCTTGTGCTTCAGACTAACAACCACTTTATCTGTTTCATATGATGACGATTTTCTTGTAATAATGAAATTGTCGAAGTACTTTTCCTCTCCTTCTTTCCCAGGTAGAAATGTCACATTCTATAAGTACACAAATATATTATATGGTATCTGTATTATCCATATGACATGGACCTGAGAAAATCTGATGTACAAATCTACAAAGGAAAGCACCAAAGGAAGTAAACACTATTCATTTGGTCTGCATTTCAAAGCTAAGACTGTGTACAGTTGGACACTAAAGAGAGTATTAAACAGTACATATATTAATTATATTGCATATAATTTTGACTTCAAATCTGTAAATATCACCATTGTCATTCGATGATCGGGCAAAGATAATGCATGCAAAATAATTATCATTTAGCTTGAGAAAAACCCTCCGAAATACAAAAGCTTGAACTCTCGGAATATGAAATATTCTACGTGTTAGCTATATCCAGTACGTGGGGATTCACACGGTGTACACGACATTGTCCAATCATA
This sequence comes from Gigantidas platifrons, assembly GCA_002080005.1. Lineage (NCBI taxonomy): Eukaryota > Metazoa > Mollusca > Bivalvia > Mytilida > Modiolidae > Gigantidas > Gigantidas platifrons. Next base: position 163,808 of record MJUT01065416.1, on the reverse strand, counting down.
TATTCACTATATGGGACGTGGTTGTAAATTTACATGACAAAATTTCCAATGTTACACTTGGAAACCAAAAGAGCGCTTTAATATTGCTTTTGCTATATCAAGATCATATCAAGAGGACAACACCCATTTGTTGTATCAGAAACGAATCTGGATTCGAACAGTACGAATTCATCAAACTTAAATTATTTTTTGACATTCATACATGTGCACCATGCAAAACGACATGCATATTTTGTATTGCAATATATTGATTATGAAATCTAGTTACAACACAAAAGTCGATATACAATGAAAATGGAGGACAATACCCAAAAATAACCAAGAAATGAAAACTGATGCTCCTTATGGATTTCATTCACTTAAAGGAATTTTGTCAGAACGAAACTTTTCCTTCCCGAATAAAGCAATACATTGTAATATGCATTGTCTTAAGTTAAACTTCATTACATAATGGGGTTGACGCCTTTAAGCTTTGTGATCGTCAGTTAATGGGTGACAATTTGTTTATAATTCTCTAATGTCTCCAACTTTGTGGAAGAAGGTGTTGGAATCATTTAAGTCAATACGTTGTATTTCATCTGAATGACAATATATTTGTCATTAAATGTGCGTATTTAATGCCACATCATTTCTCAATGTTAGTTATTTCAGTTATTACGAGTTACAAAGAAACCATTCTTTCTAATATGCACGCTATACACAAATGTAAATCTTAATGTGTGTTGTCTAGAACTTCTATGGGTATCAATGTTTAAAGCATGTGTGTGTATGGTTCTGTTTAGTTAACTACATATGTGATATGTCCAGAACTTCTATAGGTATCAATGTTTAAAGCACGTGTATGGTTCTATTTAGTTAACTATATATGTGGTTTGCGTTGTATTATATATTATATTGCATTGGATGATACAATGTAGCTATATTTTGAAGTTTACAATTTTTCATATATTACGGACCTATCCAGGTATTGTGTAAAATATTATACAGATCGGTCCAGATATTGTGTAACATATCTTACGGACAAATCCAGGTATTGTGTAACATATTATACGGACCAATCTAGGTATTGTGTATCATATTATACAGACCGATTCAGGTATTGTGTAACATATTATACGGACCAATCCAGGTATTGTGTAACATATTATACAGACCAATCCAGGTATTGTGTAACATATTATACGGACCAATCCAGGTAGTGTGTAGCATATTATACGGACCAATCCAGGTATTGTGTAACATATTATACAGACCGATTCAGGTATTGTGTAACATATTATACGGACCAATCCAGGTATGGTGTAACATATTATATGGACCAATCCAGGGATTGTGTAACATTATATCCAGACTTCACGAACATACATAGTATACAGATCGATCCAGACTTCACGGTCATGCATATTATACGGATCGATCCAGACTTCACGATCATACATTTTATACGGATCGATCCAGACTTCACGGTCATACATATTATACGGATCGATCCAGACTTCACGGTCATACATTTTATACGGATCGATCCAGATTTCATGGTCATACATTTTATACGGATCGATCCATACTTCACGGTCATACATTTTATATGGATCAATCTAGACTTCACGGTCATACATATTATACGGATCGATCCAGACTTCACGGTCATACATTTCATACAGATCGATCCAGACTTCACGGTCATACATATTATACGGATCGATCCAGACTTCACGTTCATACATTTTATACGGATCAATCCAGATTTCACGGTCATACATATTATACGGATCGATCCAGACTTCACGTTCATACATATCATACGGAACGATCCATACTTCACGGTCATACGTATTATATGGATCGATCCAGACTTCACGGTCATACATTTTATACGGATCGATCCAGACTTCACGGTCATACATATTATATGGATCGATCCAGACTTCACGGTGATACATTTTATACGGATCGATCCAGTCTTCACGGTCAGACATATTATACGGATCGATCCAGACTTCACGTTCATACATATCATACGCATCGATTCATACTTCACGGTCATACTTATTATACGGATCGATCCAGACTTCACGGTCATACATATTATACGGATCGATCCAGACTTCACGGTCATACATATTATACGAATCGATCCAGACTTCACGTTCATACATTTTATACCGATCAATCCAGATTTCACGGTCATACATATTATACGAATCGATCCAGACTTTACCTTATGCATTGTATACGGATCGATCCAGACTTCACGGTCATACATATTATACAGATCGATCCAGACTTCACGGTCATACATTTCATACGGGTCGATCCAGACTTCACGGTCTTTCATATTATACGGAGCGATCCAGACTTCACGGTCATACATATTATACGAACCGATCCAGATTTCACGGTCATACATTTTATACGGATCGATCCAGACTTCACAGTCATACATATTATACGGGTCGATCCAGACTTCACGGTCTTTCATATTATACGGAGCGATCCAGACTTCACGGTCATACATATTATACGGATCGATCCAGACTTCACGGGCATACATTTTATACGGATCGATCCAGACTTCACGGTCATACATATTATACGGATCGATCCAGACTTCACGGTCATACATTTTATACGGATCGATCCAGACTTCACGGTCATACATATTATACGGATCGATCCAGACTTCACGTTGATACATTTTATACGGATCAATCCAGATTTCACGGTCATACATATTATACGGATCGATCCAGACTTTACGGTTATGCATTTTATACGGATCGATCCAGACTTCACGGTCATACATATTATACAGATCGATCCAGACTTCACGGTCATACATTTTATACGGGTCGATCCAGACTTCACGGTCTTTCATATTATACGTAGCGATCCAGACTTCACGGTCATACATATTATACGGACCGATCCAGACTTCACGTTCATACATATTATACGGATCGATCCAGACTTCACGGTCATACATATTATACGAATCGATCCAGACTTCACGGTCATATATTTTATACGAATCGATCTGGACTTCACCGTCATACATATTATACTGATCGATCCAGACTTCAGGTCATACATTTTCGGGTAGTACTTTCGTACTCGTACTCCACAATATTCCAATGATAACAAGCTAATTATTTTATACCGTTTTCTGGATTGCTGGATTGTTTATATGTTGTTATTTGTTTTTTTTTTGTTATTTGCAAATACAAACTCTTATATGATCGAAAAAACCATGTATGTTTTTCTACCGTTCTTACATTACCTTGTCTGAAAGATCCATCATAACGATACTATCACCAAAAATCTCCTATTGTGTCTGGTAAAGGATACTGTGTAACAATATAATTTCTATTTTGCATGAAACTCTAAAAAACAAAAACAAACGCAAAACTTTACATAAAACATTAATAGTTATTCATGATCAAAATCGATACAACCGAAAGAGAGTATATTTACCAATGCCTATTGATACGACATATCAGTGACATGCAGAGGTTTGGTGATTTTCTCCACATTTCTCCGCCGAAAAACAATCTGAATGGCTTACATTATATATACAGATTAATTTTACAAATTAAAGCAAACAAAATTAATATTCTATTTTATTTACTGTCATTTAAATTATTATGCTAACTTGTTAAGACCATTGCGTTTTCATTTAAGAATGTTAGAGTAATTACTTAACGAATGTACTCACGAGTATAACAACAGCATTAATGTACTCACGAGTATAGCAACAGCATTAATGTACTCACGGGTATAATAACAGCGTTAATGTAGTCATTGCTAAATTTTCCAAATGACATTAGAAATGGTCTAAAATCATCATCTATAAAGAAAACAATGATAAAATAATGGCTTATTGATCGTATTGGACTTGACTATATATAAGATTAACACGGCGGGTGTCTTATAAGAAGCAGAAACTGCTTAAACGTAGCAAGCACCTGGGTTCCCGGTTCGTGGTGGGGTCCGAGCTGCTCGTCGTTTTAGTGTTTTGTGTTGTGGTGTGTTTTTATGTTTTGTTTATCTTTGTCTTGTGTCTTGTGTGCCCAATACTGCCAGTGTCTCTAGATTGTCCATTCTTGATTGCCCCTTCGGTTTTCTCTAACGATTATCTAAACTTTCGAAAAAATATACGATGACTAGAATTTCTGCAGAATTTTACGTGTGTGGAAATTACCTTATCAATTACGGAGAATCAGCTTACTCAGCAATATACTTACAAAAATCGAGAAAGCATCAGTGATACAAGAGCCGAGTTGCAAGTCAAATCATTTGGTCTTGTTTTATAAACAAGTAAGAAACTAAAGAATAAACAAGCAAACTCGGCTATAAAAAAAACTTCCGGTAGGGGATGGGGATGACCCTGGGCCTCAACTCTTGGGGAATTTAATTTGTCTATTCACCCTGATCATAAATATACATGGTTTAGGGGTGGGGATCTCAACCATTAAACAGTTCACTTCAGGTAGGGGTTGGGGTATGACCCCCTCCCCCCCCAGGCCTGAGCTATAAGGCATTTAATTTGCCTAGTCACCCTGATAATAAATATATATGGTTTAAGGTGGGGATCGCGGTCACATTTTTTTATACAGATTCCCCAGCGGGGTGGGGCTGAGCCCCGGAGATAAAAAATGATGAATGTACAACTTCACATTGGCATCTCCATCCATACCAAATATTAAGTTTCTATCTTTTGTAGTTTCAGAGAAATGTGTAATTCTCAAAATATGTACTTTTTCTATAAAAATACATGATTTTGCAGGAAGAAAACAGTAGATTAATCTGAATTTCGAACTCGCTCTAAATAATAGCGTAATAATGCCTCCTACCAAAAATGATGTTGATCGGCCACAAACTAAGAGCACTATCGCGTTAACGAAGATAGGCTAAAATACGCCCGCCCGCCCTCCCGTCAGCCTTTCGCTAAAGCATAAGCCGACTGCAACTTCGTTGCAACTCGGCAAATAAATAGCTACGGTTATTGTTTGTACTTACGAGTGAGAACTATAATACCTCCACTTGTCCGATTATGTGTAAGTGTTGACATGTTACTGTGGAGAGCACTTGCATGATCGCATCATTTCACGAGGGGCGGTTTGGGTCCATAAAATTAGTCTAACGAAAGAACTGTATACTGAAGTACCTGTACCTAGCAAGAACTGTATACTGAAGTACCTGTACCTAGCAAGAACTGTATACTGAAGTACCTGTACCTAGCAAGAACTGTGAAAGGTCATGTATATGTGTGTAAGAGTTATCGATTTTACCTCCCTCTACAATTGATTTTGGAGCAGTTCGGACATTGTGTTATTTTAAAAAAACAAATTTTATCAGTTACTTTCGACCCCACTCTATGATATGTTTTATAGGTTCTCTTACGTGGTAATATACTCTGAACAGCATTCTTTTGGATGTTTTCTCTCCTCTTTCCCGCTTTGCATTTGTCATCTTTGTATTTAGGCTTTAATTTCAGAAGTTTCTAAACAAAACAAAAACAAATGAATGCAACAACAATCGGCTTTGTTTAGAGGCCTAACATTCATGTCGAATAGATCATACTACAAAATATAAACGAAAATATTATATTTAGTTTGACAAACGTTATTAGTTGTAGCGTGACCACATAGCTTAGTGGTGTGATCGAATTAACTTTCGTTATTACATAGATAGATGTAAATGTGCCTACTCTACGATTCTGACCACGGCGACTACTGTTGTGTAACGTCAAATGAACAGTGTACTTACTACGTACAAGTCTATTAGAATGAGGAAAAAAAATGTAAATGGATAAGCTACGAAAGAACGCTCAATAAGGCAAACGAGTATTTGTCAAATCTCCTGTTTTTGTGGGGAATCACAAAGTTGAATTGAAAATATTTTATTACGTTGGAAAAAAAGACAACATTATCACAGGTTTGAAGACAACACAGGGGTATTGAGAAGGCACACTAAGAAACGGGATGAACTCATGTGCTCCTGTAGGGTAAACAGTTCCTTCTCCACATGTAGCACCAGTCGTGTTACTCTTGTTACCAATCCAGTGATAAGTCATGATTGAGGAAAGGACCGGATTATGAATACGACAAACGGAGCTTATCCGTGGTCATTTTTGACACAGTTATTCCGCAACGGTTAACTAGGTCATGGTGACACAGTTATTCCGCAACAGTTAACCAGGTCATGGTGACGCCCGGAAAACTTTCGAAGTGATGACTTCAACTTAACAACTAGTAACTCTTCGATCAGTAGCTGTCTTGTTAGTAGCAACCCTCTATCAAGGAATTGGTGATAGGAACCACAAACTTATTAAATTATAATATATCATAATTTTATTTTAATTTATCTTTATGTTCACTAAATAGTAATTTACTTGATGATTCTTGCCTATTCCTATGTTAGATGTGACAAGGCTAGACATGAATTGACCACCCTTCCGGAGCACATGAGTTCACCCCCGGTTGTTAGTAGGGTTCGTGTTATTCAATCGTTTGCTTTATATGTATGTTTTGTAGATCGTTGTTTGCCCTTTTATTCCGTTTCCTTTGTGCATTGTGTTGTCTGGTCTGCTTCGATATACGGATTCTGATTACACCCTTTGGTATCTTCAAACTCTTCTTGTATTATCACTTTGTGTTTCTCTTCATTACTATGTCAGTTGTTCATTGTTTATTACCTGATATTCTGTACGGATCCTGGTATTTATTTGGCTTTTCTTTGATTTTTGTGGACAAGGGAAGGTGTCTACTGGGATTGACGTGTCACCGACTGTAAATGCTTCCATTAGAGCATCATGCACCATTTCATACTGACCCTATGGTATATATAAAGTCATATTAAGACTTATTAATACGACTAAGATGAAAATTACTTCAACCTGATAATACAAATTGCCATGCTACAAAAACAACACTTTCTTTAATTTGTAGACTAGAAATAGGATTGTTATATGGCGCGACATTCAATACGTATAATATGTATGCGACAAGAAAACTAAATAAGCGTAGAAAAATTATATTTGCAAAATGTGAAAACAATATGAACGTGAAATACATATTATATCCTAGAATGATACTCATATATTTACATAACATGTTTGTATCTAATTTAGTGTGAGTGCCACGTTTCTGGATTAAAAATCACTAGATACATTATAAATCAGAAAATTATAAAGTGAAATAATTGAAATTCTATGGGACCAAGAAAACGTGCATATAATCACACACACACACACACACACACACACACCCATCCACCCCTCCCCCCACACACACATCATTTTGAAACTGTTAAGTGAAATTCCTACCAAATTGAATCAAATTCTTCCGAGTTTACTTTTCATACATTGTTTTTAACTATTTTCTAAAACCATTTCTCCAGAATTTTGCTCATTCATGACACAAAACTTACAACTGTTTGAATCATGTTCATCCTATTTTGTCTCATCATCTCTGTAAATTCCTTGACATCAACAAAACCAGTTTCTTGTCCATTTTCATACAATGCATCGAGTGCTATGTAAGTACCAGTTCTACCACTACCTGCACTGTTATATATATTACAGGTGATATGTATCACTTATTTCATACTTGAAGAAATATATAAGGAATATGAGGTGAAAAACAAAACAGGACATTGTGAAACGCAACTGTTTTTCTAAGCTAATTGTGAATACAGCAACGTGTTAATCAGAAGTAGTCGTCAATCCAAGGACATACAATGCAATGGACAAAAGAAAACGGACGTAAGGACAAACAATGATCTACAAAACACAACACAGAAACCAAAAGATTAAACATATGTTATATATATTACACGTTATACGTATCATTTATTTCATACATCAGCAGAGTAGTATAAAAAAGAAACATTATAATTGATACAACGAAACTACAATGGACATTTGATATTAATAGTCAATGTATGTTTTATGGATTGGTTTATGGTGTTTAACTCCACTTTCAACAATATTTCAGCCATATCGTGGCAGTCACTTTTATTAGTGGAGGGAACCGGAGTACCCGGTGAAAACCACCTACCTTTCACAAATCACTGACAAACTTTATCACATAATGTTGTATCGAGTACACATCACCTAAGTGGGGTTCGAACTCACAACGTTAGTGGTGATATGTAATTTGTATGTTCAAGATAAAGATTACCTACATTCGTGTTCCTGTTTGAAAGAATTTTGATTTAAAATACCACAAATATTGAAAAAAAAAATAATATAGAAAATGTTGTCACTTTGAAATATATTGGGGTTTTTTAGGTACAAGATGATTGATAAAGATTTTTTTTTAGTTCACCTATTCTTTAAAACAATTTCATATTTTCATATACAAATCGTATCATGTATCTGACCAATAGACTAAACAATTAAGCATATTTGTAAGACAATATATTACTAGAACAAGTCAGATTCAAACTACAAGACAGTAAACTGTTATCAAACATAAAGAAAAATATCCATATATAAATATGCTTTATGATATGTTATGATAGACAGCAAAAATGAAGTAAAATAATCTTACCTACAGTGAACCACTAATGGTCCCCGTAGCTTACATGGTGTTGAACTGACTTTTCTATGAAATTTCACTAAATTTGCTTTGTCTGGTACACCATGATCAGGCCATTCTGTGAAATGAAAAAGATGGACCAGTCTTGTTGTCTGAGTCTAAATTAAGAAACATATCATTGAGTATGCAAAACAACAAGAATACACACACAAGCGAAAACATCAATAATTGTATTTCAATAATACAGATAGTATATATGCACATTGGAAAAGAAATCGTTAATGACAAAACTTCAACAAAGATGGTGGTACGATATTCACACGTCAATTTGTAACCAATCCTTTTGATGGTTCTAAATTATACAAAAACACACACATGATTGCTTATATTAATTCATAGAAAAAACGGCTTTAAACGGCTTACAAAATGTAAGATGGAGAAAAATTAAATTGCATGTTTGTATGTCCTTTGCTGAACCGAGCATGTGTTGGGTCATTTACAGCAAACTTGAATCACTTGCGTAGAATTATGGGTATATATCCCATTTAATTCACATACTAAAATGATTTCGGGAATACTAGCATTTTTACACATATCATGTAAACTTTTACACGATTATAAATTTTCATGGTAAGATTAAGAAGAATTTATATCATCATTCGTTCGTAAACCAACAAAGCGTGTACAACAAATGTGGAGTGATATCAACTTCTTTTCTTTTGATACCGAACAAATGTAGAAAGTATGGCATGTTTCCGGTTTGTGCAGTTGCACGCGCACGTTTCTTGACGGCTGGGTGACTTTTTGTAAAATCTCCGTAGATCTCCTAAAACGACGTACAATAGCGAACTTTGAAGAATGAATACCTGGTCGATTTTGATGATCATCGAAGTTTAAAGCATGAACTAAATTAGTGTTTAAGTGTTGTGTTGTCTTGTTTTAGTTCCTTCGTTCTGTGTCTTGTGTCCATTCTTGTTTGTGTCTCTTGATTGTTCATTCTTCATTGCACCTTCGATTTTCTCTAACATTTATTATCTCTCAGATATAATATAGTAGTAAAGGCGAAATGTCAGCAATATATATCTAAAGATCTAATAAAGGAGAAAGAGGAACGATATAACTTTTGGTCCTTTTTTACTTAACTTTGATTCTGGTATCGGAATATTTACTATGTATTATCCCTTTAACCAAAAGAGAACCAACTAAATAAATCAACTAACATGGCAAGCCAAGTATATAGTCAATTTTAAAACGGAAACACGGATTTAAGACTGTTTTGAGGAGACGGAAATATAAATCGCTTGTCGCAATAAACAGTTTTTTGCATTTTCCATAAATGAAAAAATGATTTGGCTACGACGCCCACTCTCTTCAAAACTGTAAGTACTATCATATGGTAGATAATACTTAGTTAATTCAATCTGGAAGGGCATGTAAATGAAAACATTATACTTACTGTTTTATTTATAATTTCTATGCATCGATCAATATAAATTGTATGTTTGTTCTCTAAAGTCATATTCAGTGTGAAGTTTGTTAATTTTAACGGTGATGTCGTGGTTTGTGGCCAATATTGTTCACACTTTATCTATAAATACAAATATATTCATATGTTAAATTACTCAAAGTTGTCGTTCGCCATTCATCGCATTTCTTAATTGTCATTACGTTTGATATATTGATGGAGAAAGCGGAGCAGCCAAAGAAATGTCACCGACTGGATCGCACCTGTTATATACGTAGATGTAATTCGAACTAGCATGCTATCTCAGCCACAACTCTTCGGAAATACAATTACATTAATATTTGTGAGAAGAGTTTAAAGACAACTAAGGGTAATCATAATTGGTTAATCGAAGAAAAACAGACAACAAAATGGTCAAAAGAAAAAAGACAAACAACGATTTAAAAAACATACACATAAAACTAAAGATCGAGTAGATGTTAAAATAAATATGCTGATATGATATCTAGACAACATAATATGTACAGCGTTGGAATATATATAAATTCGTTTCTACGAATATTTCTGTCTAGTTTCTCAACGTGTGCAAATGCATTTTTATGTATACCGACAATGTACGTATATTGTGTTTATCCTTCAATATCAAAACACAAAAACAAACTGCCAAACTCTACAAAAAAAGACCAGATATAATGTTGTTCTAATCGTTTTTGATGGTGTTCCGTGTGATGTCAGCGTTTATACTTTTACCGTTTCTTACCGTTGCACAGTCCGAATCGCGTACCAGAAAAAAAACTATATCTTATTTGATGATGACAATATTCATGTATTGCAAAAAACTATATCTTGACACTATTCATGTATAGCAAAACATTATCTAATCAGTGTAATTTGACTGCTCGAATTGAACCAGGGCAGGATAATTGCTTTAGTATGTGGCCATCAGTATTGATAACCAGGGCAGGATAATTTATTTAGTATGGTGCCATCAATATTGGTAACGAGAAATAGTTTATACACAGTAAAATAGTACATATGCACAATATTGTATAATCTACATTATAATTGTCTCCAGTCAGGAACACAGAGCTAAAGATAGGCACAGAACATATCATATTCCTTAGTATAAAAACAACAGAGCATTAATTCGCGTATTTGATTCGGCCTATGCATTGTAGAAGATGATCATGTAGAGGGAGAGATGACGGTATACTCGTAATGGATCAACTAGGCTATGCATTATGACCCGTTCTTCCCACCGTCGTTTATACAGTTAGCATTATTATTGATATATTATTGAGAAAAAAAACTTTAAGAGTGAAGTAAACAACTTCACCAATATCAACAAAACGAATAATTACATTTCAGCTCAAATCAATGAATACAAAAAAGTATGACGTATTCTATGGAAACCTCGGCCATGAATTGAGACAGGCAAACAATATGGCACTGTTAAACAGGTAAATGAGATGCAAACCCTCTTCATTTTTATTCATTGGATCTCAAACAGCAATGTACACATAAACAAACACCTTAGCTTCCACTCATAATGACTACACAATATTTGCCTAATGGGATCCCTGGGGTTGTTGTTGTCTTTGTTTATATTTCGCACTGTGATGTCGATCACAATCATGAAAGTATTTGTAAGATTTCTTTATCAGTATGTTATTTGTTTGTTGATAATCTCTCGTCGGGGAAGTGAATTGCTATACGCCAAATGACATCAAAACAACAAAGATGCCTAGATGTAGAGTTTTTCAACAGAAGCAACGAGTACAGCACATACTCATTTTAGGGTATGAATTATACTCATTATTGAGGAACCTACTGTGACTGTAAAATGTAGAACAGCAATAAAAATGTTGTTCCTTTACTTTAGTTTCTGTCTGACAATACAAGTGTTGTTCCTTTACTTTAGTTTCTGTCTGACATATGGCATTTTACTCACATTCAGATAGCACTTGCATGTCTGAACCATTTCATTAAGAAGGGGAATTTGAGATCATAAAACTAGATGAACTCCGCAACTTTATTTTGCACTGTCTGTTACAAGCCAGGAAAGTGAGCGGTCATTTGTGGTATTGATTTTCTTTTCATTTTGTTCTTATTAATAAACAAAAAATAATAAACATGCACAGACTAGCTTACCCTCAAAAGACCGCATACTATCACACTAATGAGCAATATAAGTATGTGCAGTACAATACTAGTCAGTGAATGATAGTAATTAGTTGATGTTCAGCTGACAAAGTAGAATTTGTTCGTTAAACACCATTACTATTGAGACAAAAAATATGTGTTATGTATATAAACGCATTGTACTGAGATAAGGTAATAAATATTGCTAAATTACCTTCACTCCTTCGGTTAGTTTTGTAACCATTACAATTTTACCGACATTTTCTTGCCAAATCATTTGCCAAAAATCATTCAACGTTATTTTCTTTGGTCCTGGAATGCAAAGCATACAAATATCGTTATATATGTATTGCCCTTGGAGATCCAATTATCTAGAGATGGGGATATCTCTCTATCCGATTTAACCACGAAACATATGTGTGTCTGTCGCTAGCCAGAATCTGAATTTCTACCGCCATATGTCATGGTCTTTTATATGTTCAATACGTTTAGGTGAGAGCTGATTTTCCGTTTTTTTTATATTGATTGAATTGTTGACAGTCACTGCTTACACTCGTTTTACATAAAATACAATATTTTTTTTACAATAATCGTTCTACTCAATCGAAATTAATTATGAAACAACAAAAGTTATTCTTTATTTTAATTTCCTTGGTTGTGTAACTTCTAGATGTGTAGATAAATCCAGATCTATTTTCAAAAATTTCAAATATGTGATCTTATTAATTTATTTTTGAGAATACTGCATTTTTAATATTCATACCTTGAGTAGCTATATACGCTCTGTCATGGCTGTAACTCTGAAAATGTAGTGTGTTAAGAAATTACTTCACTTCCTCTTCAGAAATCATACTAACAGCAAAAATATTCAATATAAACAATTCATCCCAAAACATAGACACAATGTTACCGATTTACTGTTTAGACATGTGTAAATACAAATATAAGATAACCTGTTCATCATAATTCTAAAATCCCCTTCTAAGCAATACACAATTTACTCCATTGTATACTATGTGATACAATATATGCATTAAACCTACATGCGAATTACGCATGTGACATATATAACTAGCGAGAAAAGTGAACGGTCATGTATTATGGGTACCGATGTTGTCTGCTTCTAATATTTTAGATTTTGGAACTGTTCCGACAGTGTGGTACTTTTTCTTATTCGTTTTATATACATTTGTATAATGATAATTCCATGTTGCCTACCACGACATTATTTGGTCACTGTATTATAATGACTTGTTAATATTTCTAACAACACAAGCATTCATACCTTTATATAATTGGCATTTACATAGTCTGTGTTACTGGCTTCTGTTAACTTAACACTTGAATGGTCATCTAAATATTAAAACATATAAAACCTCATATGAACAGTATGTCAAGACTCGATACATCAGGATTTGCAGGTTTTACATATTTGCTTAAATAAGGGCTCATTATATATTTGAGATTAAAATGGGCGATCGAAATGTTTCAATAATAATATGTTCATATACACACAAAACGTGTCAGCAAATCATGCTTTTTACTGTGTTGGACATAGTATGTTGCTGTCAAGAATGTGCAATATTTCATTAGACTAAATCTACATTGATATTGGATCTGCATTGGCAAGAATTCCACCATATCGTGGCGTTAAAAAGTAATAAAAAAGTGACTATTACAAATGAGTATTGTTATATTTATTGTCATATTCTTTACATAGATAATATTTATCATATGTTTAACTTATATAATATATCTTACATGGAAATGTAGTCAGATAACGGTTATTTTGCTTGTTTTCTTCCTTTGTTCCCTCCGTGTGTGGATATTGTAATCCTACTGGTAAAATCTGTAACAATACATTGATTGTTATTTAACACCAACTTAAAAGAAAAACTTAACATAATTTCAGCTGGTTTCCTTGCTAGCTCAAGGTTACAAATAATAAAATATGTAGATAATAAGGTACTGGAATGCAAGGGCCTAGTGTAACAAGTAAATGAGGGGTAGAACAGTGTGCTTGGCACTGGCAAGTGAAGACCATTGTACTTCATCTTATACGTTAAGTAGTAACAATAAATTCTCCTATCACGAAGCACTCGTTTATGTCTCGTTTTAAGGGTGAGTTATGTACTTGAATCTAATCTTATGAAGTGGTTGTATCGCCCAAGTAGACTTTATTTCTACATACCAGTGGCTTACCTTATACACTGTAGCAATACATCTACTAGCAATACAATTATTCCAAATATTGTAAATGTATCATACTAGATAATAATAGTTTTCTGGTACTCACATGTGGGCAATATCTGCATGACGGCATCATTTCGGTATGAGGGAGGTTTTGGCTTATACAATCATCTTAACACCGACACATTTGTATCAAAGTTTCTGTTAAGCTACGGGAGTGAGTAGTCGTGTATATTTGGGCTATCGATTGTTCCTCAGTTTTTACGATTTTCCTATTAGATTATGGAAATGTGATATGTTGTTTTTTTTTCTTTTTATTGTATTCTCATATTACCTTGCAATAAAACAATAACCATACATACAAAGATTAAGATATCAACATGAACAATATTTGTTCTGTATCAAGAACTTCTTGAAATTAAAAAAAAATAGTTGGGAATATTTAATATTATTTTTTTTATTTGTTGAGTATTACATATCTATAAGTATATTAAAACAACACGTCAGTAAACTGATTGTGCAATAGTGCTTCACGTTACTTGCCTAAAATATAAATTTGAGTATAACTATTGATATTTGTGCACTAGTTATTGACATTAACAAGATAACATTTTGCGGAAGCATTGTCCGATCTTAGTACTTATACTATATATGGAATAACAGAGATTTGGAAATTCCTACTAGACTAGACAACTCACGAAAGGTATAATGGAATTCAAATATTATGAACCCTAAATGATCACACAAATATTTTGTTATTTCCTTTAAGATGGTCAATGAATTACATTTAATAATAATAAACAATTCTTACAGAAAATTCTTCTTTAAAATCTGAACTTTTCTTTTTCATTTCTACAACCAATGCCAGATCGTTCACTGCGATACGATACTTTGAAATCTTCTCACTCAATTCTGTGTTAGAATACATATTATCACACTCCTTTGCGTCATTGACGTATAAGTCTTCTTTCTGGCAGACGTGTTCAATGTGTATAGTCATTATATCTGTAGATGAAGTAGGGTTTGTATCATTACCCCATACATTATCATATTGTGGTGCGCCATATCTATTGTTGACACGACCTAATGATAGAAATGAGAAATATGTAAACATAAATGATTTTTAATATTAAGCTTAATTTTACATACAACCATTTGACTGGTTCGAACCCATACCGCGTCAATCAAAAGACTATGAAAACATATATATCCAATTTAGTGTGCATGACACATTTGTTGGAAAAGAAACTTTCATCAGATATACCAAATGTTAAAAGAGATTGCAAGGCCAAATTGATTTAACAGTCTATTGGGAGCAAGAGTATCAACTGGCCTAAACAGGGTGACACCAATCAGATAAGGTTACCTGTGACTGGGGGATGAACTTTATTTTTAATAACATTTGCATTATTTTGGGACTGTAAATTTCCATTATAATTATATCTTATAAACCATATCAGTCCGGAAGTAATCACTATTGAACGGATGATACCCTCAGGGATTATTATTCTACAATCAGAGGTATCATCCTAGTTATATTTATTTAATCGTAAACATTTAATTGAGTGAGTACGGTACGTTTCTGAAATAACCTTCATCAGGTGAACTCAAAGTTAAAAAGATTAGAAAGCCAAATAATCCAGAAGTTCGTGGGAACAAGAATACCAAAGGGTCTACAAACGATAACCAGACTTGGCTAAGGTTACCTATGATATACAGTTGTATTTGGTGCCTCTC
>MJUT01065416.1:129876-147446 GCA_002080005.1 Gigantidas platifrons | reverse complement strand
AATCTTTGCTTAAATAAGGGCTCATGATATATTTGAGTTTAAAATGGGCGATCGGAATGTTTCAATAATAATATGTTCATATACACACAAAACGTGTCACCAAATCATGCTTTTAACTGTGTTGGACATAGTATGTTGCTGTCAAGAATGTGCAATATTTCATTAACTAAATCTACATTGATATTGGATCTGCATTGGCAAGAATTCCACCATATCGTGGCATTAAGAAGTAAAAAAAAAGTGACTATTACAAATGAGTATTGTTATATTTATTGTCATATTCTTTACATAGATAATATGTTAATATTTATCATATGTTTAACTTATATAATATATCTTACATGGAAATGTAGTCAGATAACGGTTCTTTTGCTTGTTTTCCTTCTTTGTTCCCTCCGTGTGTGGATATTGTAATCCTACTGGTAACATCTGTAACAATACATTGATTGTTATTTAACAACAACTTAAAAAAAAAAGCTTAACATAATTTCAGCTGGTTTCCTTGCTAGCTCAAGATTACAAATAATAAATTATGTAGATAATAAGGTACTGGAATACAAGGGCCTAGTGTAACAGGTAAATGAGGGGATAGAACAGTGTGCTTGCAACTGGCAAGTGAAGACCACTGCACTTCATCTTATACGTTAAGTAGTAACATGGAATTCTCCGATCACGAAGCACTCGTTCATGTCTCGTTTTAAGGGCGAATTATGTACTTAATTATAATCAGTGGATACTCCTTACGAAGTGGTTGTAACGTCCAAGTAGACTTTATTTCTACATACCAGTGGCTTACCTTATACACTCTATCAATACATCTACTAGCAATACAACTATTCCAAATATTGTAAATGTATCATACTAGATAATAATAGTTTTCTGGTACTCACATGTGGACAATATCTGCATGACAACATCCTTTCGGTATGAGGGAGGTCTTGGCCTATACAATCATCTTAATACCGACAAATTTGTATCAAAGTTTCTGTTAAACTATGGGAGTGAGTAGTCGTGTATATTGGGGCTATCGATTGTTCCTCAGTTTTTAGGATTTTCCTATTAGATTATGGAAATGTGATATGTTGTTTTTTTTTTATTGTATTCTCATATTACCTTGCAATAAAACAATAACTATACATACAAAGATTAAGATATCAACATGAACAATATTTGTTCTGTATCAAGAATTTGTTGAGTATTAAATATTTATAAATATATTAAAACAACACGTCAGTAAGCTGATTGTGCAATAGTGCTTCACATTACTTGCCTAAAATATAAATTTGAGCATAATTATTAATATTTTAGCACTAGTTATTGACATCAACAAAATAAAATTTTCCGGAAGCATTGTCCGATCTTAGCACTTATACAATATATGGAGTATCATAGTTTTGGAAAATCCTACTAGACTAGACAACTTACGAAAGGTAGAATCGAATGCAAATTATGAGCCCTAAATGATCCCAAAAATATGTTGTTATTTGCTTTAAGATGGTCAATGAATTACATTTACTGTAAAGGGAGGCAATAATAAACGATTCTCACAGAAAATTCTTCTTTAAAATCTGTACTTTTCTTTTTCATTTCTACAACCATGGCCAGATCGTTCACTGCGATACGATACTTTGAAATCTTCTCACTCAATTCTGTGTTAGAATACATATCATCACACTCTGTGTCATTGACGTATAACTCTTCTTTCTGACCGACGTGTTCAACGTTTATAGTCATTATATCTGTAGATGAAGTAGGGTTTCTATCATTACCCCATAGGTCTCCTTTCACTACATTATCATATTGTGGTCCGCCATATCTATTGTTGACACGACCTAATGATAGAAATGAAAAATATGTAACCATTTGACCGGTTCGAACCCATATCGGGTCAATCAAAAGAGTTTGAAAACATATATATCCAATTTAGTGTGCATGACACATTTGTTAGAAAATAAACTTTCATCAGATATACCAAATGTTAAAATAGATTGCAAGGCTAAATTGATTTAACAGTCTATTGGGAGCAAGAGTATCAACTGGCCTAAACAGGGTGACACCAATCGGATAGGGTTACCTGTGACTGGGGGATGAACTTTATTTTTAATAACATTTGCATTATTTTGGGACTGTAAATTTCAATTATAATTATATCTTATAAACCATATCAGTCCGGAAGTAATCACTATTGAACGGATGATACCCTCAGGGATTAGTATTCTACAATCAGAGGTATCATCCTAGTTATATTCATTTAATCGTAAACATTTAATTTAGTGCGTACGGTACGTTTCTGAAATAACCTTCATCAGGCGACTCAAAGTCAAAAAGACTAGAAAGCCAAATAATCCAGAAGTTCGTGGGAACAAGAATATCAAAGGGTCTACAAACGATAGCCAAACTTGGTTAAGGTTACCTATGATATAAAGTTGTATTTGGTGCCTCTCATCTAAATTTGTTCTCGTCTTGATACATGTATAACTGAAATAGTATTCGCTAAACAGCAATCACTTCTAATAAAATTAAAGGAATGAGCTACTAAGAATGAAAATTATATAATTAACATTGCCTCTCTGTACAAAGGATATGAAGATAGTAAAGGAGAAAATGCAATGGTCGAAAGAAGAAAAAAGACAAAAACGGCCGACAAACACTAGACATAAAAAAAACGATTGGACAACAGAAACCACACCACAACTGGGGATGAATACAGATGCTCCGGAAGGATGGACAGTTCCCGCTTCTCTAGTTATACCTATTGGTTTCTCTTGTTACAATATGGTGATAAATAATGAAATGTCGCTGGTTACTCGTTGCTTAATCAATTAGATAGTAAATAGGAAATAAAATTAATATACATTAGATTTATACCTGAATGGTATTTGACACCCTTTGTTTTCTTAGTGTTCTTGTCATTTCTCTGTCGTCTCTTCCTACAATGCAAATTATATTCGTATCACGTATAACCCGGAAACATGTGAAATAAAGTCACTACCTGTTTAGATCAAATAGTCCAAATGACCATGAACCATATGCACGTAACTTTCCAAAGTTGTGTTCTGGGTGGTCATCCAAATGGTTTATGGCTTTCATTCAAATCAGAAATCAATCATGGTAGCAAGCGGGCAATTCGGATTGACTGAAATTTAAATACTTCCCCGATACGTGTTATGGAATTGTTATTTGGTAACAAGGTTATTTGTTGATCGAAACGTAAGATGGTAGTCTTCGTAAAACAAACGACTCGATGGAGGAAACTATGAAATATCTTGTTTTCGAAGACTACATGATTGGATGAATGAACACAAGTTATACATTAATGATATTTGAATACTCTTTTATAAACTTTGTGCTGACAGAGCTTATAGTAAATTCTGATATTATCACCAACGCATCAAATAGTTGGGGGTACTGTGTAACCAATGAACCATTTAAAGCGAAAACTTGAAATTTCGATTAAATAAAAGTTGTACATTAATGTTCATTTACAAAATCGACCTTTTTTTAAAGGAGATATTCGAAGAATAGGAACATATGCAAACTTTTAATGTGTTGATATCTTCCGAAAAACTTACCATAACTTACACATATATATTTAGAAGATGCCCCAGATACCACAACTAACAAATATACCTTTAGAAAATACATCCAGTTAGAACAATAAGCAAATATACCTGTAATGAATACCCCATCTAACACTTCTAGCACAAAATAGAAAATACCTCCAGATACCACTACTAAGAAAGATGACCGTAGAAAATACCTCAGGCACCACTACTAACAAATATTCATATAGAAGATACACCAGCTGTCAAAACGTAGAAGATGCACCAGTTGTCAAAATGTAGAAGATACACCAGCTGCCAAAACGTAGAAGATACACCAGCTTCCAAAACATAGAAGATACACGAGCTGCCATGCGTAGAAGATACACCAGCTGCCAAAATGTAGAGGATACACCAGCTGCCAAAACATAGAATATACATCAGCTGCCAAAACGTAGAAGATACACCAGCTACCAAAACGAAGAAGATACCTCAGCTACCACTATTAACAAACATTCATATAGGAGATACACCAGCTGCCAAAACGTAGAAGATACACCAGCTGCCAAAACATAGAAGATAACACCAGCTGTCAAAACGTAGAAGATACACCAGCTGCCAAAACGTAGAAGATACAACAGCTGCCAAAACATAGAATATACATCAGCTGTCAAAACGTAGAAGATACACCAGCTGCCAAAACATAGAAGATACCTCAGCTACCACTATTAACAAACATTCATATAGGAGATACACCAGCTGCCAAAACGTAGAAGATACACCAGCTGCCAAAACATAGAAGATAACACCAGCTGTCAAAACGTAGAAGATACACCAGCTACCAAAACGTAGAAGATAACACCAACTGCCAAAACGTAGAAGATACACCAGCTGCCAAACCATAGAAGATACACCAGCTGTTAAAACGTAGAAGATACACCAGCTGCCAAAACGTAGAAGATAACACCAGCTGCCAAAACGTAGAAGATACACCAGCTGCCAAAACATAGAAGATACACCAGCTTCCAAAACGTAGAAGATACACCACTGCCAAAACGTAGAGGATACCCCAGTTGTGAAAACTATAAAACTAACTTACATTTAGAAAATACAACCAGGTACAATCAACAAAGATACTTGTAGAATAAACCGCCAGTTAACACAACTAACAAACATCCATGTAGAAGACACCCAACTACCACAACTAACAAAACATCATGTAGAAGATACCCCAGAATTTATAACTAACACAAATATACCTGTACAATATAGCTGCAGCAGCTACAACTAACAAAATGACCAAGGCCGCTCCTATTCCTCCTACCATAACTACTGGTTTTGCTATTTCGTCATTTAGTATTGCTGTAAATATTATTTTGTTAGCATAGATGAGTAAAACTCAATATGAATATTCATGCATCTCTATTACCAAAAAACAAAATATATTTAAATATATAAATTTCATTAAAATATGCGTTTTAAGCTGTAATATTAAAGAATTAGAGCGCTTAAAAGTTGCATTTTATCCCTTTGTTTTCATTATTCATTAATATATATCGTGTTTGAAATATCATATTTGTAATTTTCAAATGACAATAGGGGGCGTCGTGGTCGTGACCGTATGGTAATTGGATCTAGAACTACCTGTGCAATCAGTGACTATTGCCACTACAGTTGTGACTTCGAACCAAGGTGGAGGAAACTGGAGTACCCGGAGGAAACCACTGAGCTGCCGCAAGTCACTGACAATTTTATCACATAATGTTGTATCGGGTGCACCTCGCCACGCGCGTCATGCGAGCTCACAACTTTTGTGGTGAGCGACAATAATTGCATAATAGTTATAACCCCAATTATCGTTCAACTATGAACATAAATTTATAGACGTATATATCGTCTTAAGCAAGTGGCAATCATACAATGCACATACCCAACTAGATCCTGAAATGATACAATGTTTGCTAAGCGTTTTAGGAAAAGGCATGACTTTTAAAATTTGTAACGTTTTTTACTATGTACTTACAAATAACCTCAATAATAATACCAAACAAATTTGTAGGTAGCAGATAATTATAAAAGCTTAAATTATAAAATACCTTGATCGCACTTTAAACCCAAATAACCTGGTTTACATGTGTCTTTAATCGTACATACACCTTCAACATTGTCACATTTCTCAGACAAACAGTTGTGACATGATGTGTTACATTTCAGGCCATATGCTCCTTTCCCACAGGCTGAAATATCATACATATCCGTACCAATAATGTCGATATTCAAGATAGCAAGACGACATTGAGTAATGTACGATCTAATATTATATATAAAAAATTAATGGACACAATAGATTTACATTTTGCTATTTGTTATTTATGCTATGATAACTTTAAAAGGAACGTAATTTCTTGACAATGTCATATTTTCGAGACAAACAAGTAGAAGATGCAATATCACAGCTGTGACCCCAGGAACCCTGATTGCAAACTGCAAATGGATACTAGTAAAATAGACATAAGTTCGTGATATTCAGTCGTCGATTGGCAATATCAATATGAACATTTCGTATTGCAGATGTATAACATTCCAGCTGGCTGAGGCATGATTTATCTGTATAATAGCAGCAGGTAACCTAGTCGGAGAGATGATCCAGTCAAAGAAACGACGGGAAAAAAAACTGGGGTAAAAGTAATACAAAGCAACAAGATAATAACACCGAATTTTGCTTATATTTTGATTTATAAATGCTTTGTTGGTAGGTACTATTTATCTTACAAACAATAAAATACCTTGTTCACACTTTGAACCCAAATAACCTGGTTTACACTCGTTTTTAATCTTGCATAAACCTTCAACATTGTCACATGTCTCAGACAAACAGTTGGTACATGAGGTGTTACAGTTCAGGCCATATGTTCCTTTCTCACAGGCTGAAGAAATAAAGGTAGATGTAGATTAAAGGAAGACCAAGACGGAACAATTATATGTTCTTACTCATTAATATTGACTACTAAGCAGAGTAGCAGCAAATACCAATTATACATTATCTTGTTTGAACGACCCGGTCGTTTCCCCGATCTTCTGCATTTGTGGCTCGCGCTAACCACTACGTTACTGAGGATGGTTTCAATATAAGACGACAACGACATTCGGTTATGACAAAGTAAGTACAATGAATACAATTTGTGAATAATAGCCAGTATCATATTATACAAGTCATATATAGAGAACATAAATATCGGTAGCAAAAACATGGAAGTAGAAATGCAGGATCAGTGAAGATGTTAATCCTTTATGATTACTTTGTCAGTTTTTAGCAATTGTATATAACAACAATTGTAGCGTCTGTTTCTTAAAAGAACCAGCACGACTAATTATTTGCAGATTTTAAGATATATTTGTGTTGATCTTCAACCCCATTTAAAATTACGTTTATAAAGCACAAAGTTCAATATGATGGAAGGAATACTTTGATTATACTTTCAGAACATGTGCGTGGTTTCCATCCAGAATAACAATCTCCATTTGGACACTGTCCGTCCACGTTGTTACATCTGGCTCTATTTAAGCAGTGACATATACTCCCACATCCTTCTCCAAAGGAACCTTTATCGCACACTGTAATTAAAAGTATAGCAATAATGAAAAAGAGATATTTGTCACTGAAAATAATACCTCTAGATAGTCAACTCAAAATAACACGATCATTGTCAAGCAAATGTATTATTGATGACAAATAGTGTTAGTCATGTACACATTGACATGCATTTTATGTAAATTAATGGATTCACTGATAAACATGAAGTACAAGTCTCTACCACTGATCAGCAATACGCAATGAGGCGGTTTTCATGATAAGAAGACCACTAATTTAGGATATGACAAAATCAGGAACAATGGAGAATATTCGTGAATAATAGTTAGTATCACATGATACAAGTCTTAGATATCGAAAACATTAAATGCCCACACAAATGACGACCACTTATTTTATGAAATATCTTGAGGTTTGAGGTAGTTATCTTATGTTACTGATATTAGTGGAATCGTTCACCATCCCTATTCAAACCCCATTTTCATAATTATTGCACATCCCCTTATATTCATTACGTTGATAAAGGTTTAAATATCAATAACATGTATTTGTATTCTGGTGGATATATTCTAAGTGCTAACGATGTACGTTTTAATTGTTTGTAGCATATTAATTCCTAATTTCTATATTTTTTGTAGTATTTCTTGCATAGAAAATAAGACAATAAGATGCTGTATACATTATGTAATACCTTGATTACATTTGCCACCTTTCCAGCCAGGTCTACAACCGTACTGGCACACACCAGTTACTGAGGAACAATTGTCCAGTTTACAATTACTGCATGTATCCCTACAGTTTCGTCCATATTTCCCTTGAGAACATGCTAAAATAATCAACATTTGTTTATAGATACCACGAAAATCATTGATGGATAAACGATAATATAATGGACAGGGTAGGAAACTATTGTCTTCCAACGATCATTAACAATACATAGCAAACGTTTGTTGATTACGAGCTGCTGGAAGTAAAACTGTAAGGATCGTGGTCATCTTCCTACACGCAACTACATCTCGTACTAATTGTTTCCAAGCATTTAATGATGACCCACAATCAATACACAACCTTTTAGAAGTGCTCTAGCTTCTATTAAAACTGTCTTAACATTACCCATTAACTAGGAAACACGATTTCATGCGCTAACATGCTAAGACCCAAACTAACAATATCTAGCAAATGTATTAATGATGAAAAATAGTGTTAATTATCCACACATTGACAAGAATGTTCTCTTAATTACTGGATTCACTCATAAACAAGAAGTACAATTGCTAATTAAAAGCTTGAACATTTTGATAATATAAATTTCAGAGAATGTTTTGAAAGAATGTTTGTTCCGCAAAAAATATATTTCCCTTTCTAAGCAAGGTATTTGGATCTACGTTGGCCATTCTTTTCTATGAAGCATAGGAAAACGTATTACATTACTCAGCATTTTAGCTTAGAGTAGGGAATAGTTGTGTATTGGGTACTGAAGTCAAATTATGTAATGTTGCTTCACGTGCAGATGGAACTTAATGTACTGTAACCTATCTTTAACTTTTTCAGAATCTACGTTTCTATTCTCGAACATATGACTAAGTAATTTCCAAGATAAGGATAGACACATGTTCACACATTCCCTATAAGGACAGGTTTTTAAGTAGGGCATCAATCAAGACACAGTCCATAAGCTGTAGACTATTGATAGTGTACAACTTGTTCTATACACTACTAACTTACGCTTATCACATCTTTGGCGTTTCCATCCTGGTAAGCAGTTAGTACAGCCACCATTGAATCTGCTGCAATTGTTTCCTTCACATTTCCCACACTTTGTCAAACATCTCGGCCCATAATATCCAGCCTGACATTCTACAAATCATAGGAACATAATCCAGGAACCACTTAAAGAATATGATGCAAATTCGACACTAACGTGTGTATTGTTATTAAAGAGATTGCTTAATACACAGAAATACCACACTGTTGGAACACTTTCACAACCCAATATACACATTGTAAATTTAGAGGTAAGATCGATATCCCTTACACATATACATGACCGCTCACATTCCTGGCTTGGTGAAAACATTTCAATAAAGAGTGACGGGGGTTAAATCAGTTTTATATGTCTAATCCACCCACTTTTATTAATATAATGTGGTCATGCAAGTATTCTCCATGTGAGTAAAATGTCAAAACTCATATATAACTGGATGAGCGATGTTGCTATGACAAACGCCCAATTCTTGAACTTATTCATAAAACATTTGATTTTCGTGACACAGACATTGGCATATGACTAATATTAGTTCTATTAAAGACAGCCGATGACCTCAACCATCTTTTAAATATTAAACACTACACAAGGCCATCGTTAGACATAATAAGGAAACAATAGTCAACTTTGAACCAAAATATAATTGTCAATACCATATTTCGTCATCTGAACGCAAGTGACAGAATACACTTCAACAAGTTGTTGATATCATCCGACACACTTTTTGAAATATAAGATTAGACGACTGTTGATATGCTAGTAGAATTCGTTGAATTAAACGTATGCGAGTGGAAAAGACATGAGTGTGGTTCTCTTAAAGAAGATATCAGGATTTGCTAAATGTAAATTTTACTCACAACCTTCCTTGTAAACCTTTGTGCATGACATCCAAGTTGAGCTTAAATCTATATTCAATACGCTTTTACCCTTTCTGATTTTACATTGATATGTCGTAAATTTTGGAAGTCGTCATCAGACAAAAACGTTTAAGAAGATATATTGGAACTGTTAATATCATGCTATTTATTTGTGTGTTGCTTAAATTCACAAAATACATTGGTGAAGAAAATATACCATTAATTTATTACATACAATATGTTATACCTTGTTTACATTTGTCACCTTTCTAACCAGGTTTACAATTGTACTGACATACACCAGATACTGGGTTACATCTTTTATGTTCACAATTACTGCATGTTTCACTACAGTTAACTCCATATCGTCCTCCAGAACATGCTAATAATTCCAAAATAATACAGAAATCAAAAGTATTATTGGTGAAAATTGATGCTTTATAAACAATCAATCATTAGTTCCAAGGATATTATAATAATCCCAGTAGTCAGTGTTTCGGCACTGACATGGTTTATTAGATATATTAATGATATAAATTTACGGTTCCTAAATGCTGTAATTATTACCAAAAATTATGGTTGGTCTCCATCAGGCATAGATGACTTTAGCTCTTTTGGTGTTCTTCTATTCGAAAATGTTTGCTTATTATTTGGCTTTCGGAAGTTAATTCCATAAACGTGTCGTTCACACTGAATTTAATATCTACGGTTTATTTCTAAATAAATTAAAGGATGTACCTCGATGCTTTGGTGTATTTCTGCAAATTGCATTGTATTAGTTCGATTAAACAAATGCAATGTGGTTCGATGAATTAAATAAATGAAGCATGTTCAGAATGCACTAAGACGTGACCAAGAGCCATCAATCAATAGAAAACGACAAAACACAATTTTTAAAGTATCTTTTCAGCTGTGATACGTGTACTCCATATAATGGTTTAGTTTGGTTTATGGTGTTTTACACCACTTTCAACAATATTGCAGTTATATCGTGGTGGTCAGTTGTATTGGTGGATGAAACCAGAGTACCCGCAGAAAACCAACGATATAACGCAAGTCACTGACAAGCGTTATCAAATAATGTTGTATCGAGTACACGTCGCCATGAACGCATTTCCAACTGACAATGTTAATTGTAATAGGCATTGATTGTATAGTAAATCGTAAAGACAACTACCATACGATCACGAACACGACAGCCCCTTCCATATGATGGAATGTTGCTACATAAATGGAAATTCATATTTGGAAAATTGAAATAATCTCGCTCCTACCTCGTTCATTTTTCATTGATAATAATCGCGTCGGTGATGTAGTGGTTAGGGTGCTCACCCCAAGTGTGGAGGGTCGTGGGTTCGCGTCTCGGTTGGGTTAAACCAAAGACTATGAAATTTGTATGGCTACTTCTCCGATCAGCACACAGCATTACGGAGTAAGAACAATGACTGATTGACTTGGAATAAAGATAATGTGTCCGTGTGGAACGACATTTCTACAGGTGGACTATTATTTCAGTGAGCTAGCACTACAAAAATTCAACTGAGCGTGCTGGTCTGGTACAGAGCAGACACCATCACCTCATAGAAATGTAACTTGTTCTCGCTTCTATTGAATTGTCACTTAGATATAAAGATAGACACAGACCGACTTTTTAGACTTTGTATGAATAACATAGTTCTACAAATCGGTTCTACATATACTACACCGTAAATGTGAGGAATTTTATGTGGTCTCTCAAAGTTTTAGGTGAATTTCGGGGATATAAATACATAGACAGTGGCAATAGAGGAGTTAAACGATACTGTATTGCACGATTATTGTGCGCATAACAACCACCGCACCATCATGGCATTCGGTGATTCAAGTACTTAATTCTTTTCATATGATCAATAATTATGAAAATGGCAAATATGCTGCGATCAACATTGTCAATAAGATGACTATTGTGGTTTTCGGGACAAAAAGTTGTAAGATTTTGCTTACTGTATATATTTCCGTGTTTCAGCTTATTCCCTTAGGAATGTGACTGTTCAACCTACAATATAATGCAACTAACCACCGAATAAAATAACAAAATAACACTATTCATTTCTATGATAAATATGCTCATTCTGTTTCAGCTGATGTATCAACAGCATGTCGGAATCTGATAGACATCATTTGTTCATGTTAATTTTGCGATTCGATTAAAGTTGGGTCAAATTAAACTACTTTAAATCAAATATGATTTCCCAATTGTTTTGCGTTGAACACAACTGATAAATTAAATATAGAATATATTATTTTTTCTTCAATACCGTAAATTGGGAAATTGTGGTGTCTGGATATTTTGGCGGTTTTCCCTTGGGAGGCATGTGTTTAATTTTGCTTGGTGTGTGTAATTGTGTCACTTTCTCAAATTGATATGTTCTATTTTGGCACCCTCAGAAACAGATGATGTTCTCATTTGGCTAAAAATCCATTTATTGAGAAAACAAATATGAGTTTTGCTATACTTCAAAGGCCTCGATAAAGAGGGAGCAAGGCAAACTCACCTAATTGAAAGAATCGGATATGTGCACTGAATTAATATAGGTACCTTGTATGACAAAAAACAGACTTACTCTTCATGCATTGTTGTCCTCTATATCCAGGTGCACACGCACAATGTCCTGTCTTTATATCACAAGTTGTGCCATTGCAGTGTGTAGAACAGCTATAGGTACATGCATTTCCATACCTTCCCAAGATGCAACCTACCATAATATAAACTTTCTATATATTTGCTTGACGGCTAATTACAATTTTAATTAAATTGACTAATTTGTCTCTTCTTTATCACATCATACTCAGCGCCCAAAACATGATACCTATATCGCAGTTTGATTTGATAGACACATACATATATAATAGAGAATCACAGGGCCTTGTATCTCTTACCTAGTAAAGACGATTTAGAAGATTTATTGATGTATTTTTTATTGTTAAATTTTGATGTCCTAGGACTTGGAACCAATTATTAGACAGTAGGCACAGGGACAATCATTAAAATAAAATTTAATCTTCATATATCTCTAAGCTGTTTCATGCCATACAGCATCCTATTTCTATTCTTAAGATGATTTTTTGGTTTAATTTACCTATTACACAGGTAGGTGTAAGTGTATAATATTACAAAGAAATATAATTTTTGATTTTAGTATCTTTCTTTTGTAGTCCAGTACATGTAAATGTGCTTCAAGAAGGTGTACAACAGCAATACAAAAGTAAATTCAAAAAGTGTAATTATAGAATTATACAACTTTAGCCTTTTGATGAGGTCAATATAAGCTTTTATCGAGCAGAAAAAAGTATATCGTGTGGGGACGAAGTCCGAGGCCAATATGCGTTCATCGTCCGATGAAACATGCATTCACCAATGTAAAAAAGGTTACAAATGTACGTTGTTTTGATATGAAATCATATTATTTAAACGTTTTAATTTGATAATCTCTGATATCATTCATATTCAAGAGAGGAAAAGTGTCATACAAAGTGCCATTAAATTTACAACATGTATAAAGCCTCACTAAATGTGACTTTATTAGCGTTTTATGATACGACATTCACCAAAAGGTCATTGACATTTAAGTGCCATATTTCTTTATGTCAACAATGCTGTTAACCGAAGTGTGGAGAAAAATTAGATTTTGGTCGAATTTCAGACAACTATCAAATAAAAAAAACTAGGTCTGTTGTGTTGCTCGTCGTTTTAGATTTCTATGTTGGTTTTTTTATTTTTGTTATTTATTTTTGTTATTTGTCTTTCGTCCTGTGTCTTCTATTTATTTAGTAATTTAAGGTTTATAAACCTATTTTGTAGTAAGACACAGTTGATATACGTTTTATCATTTAATCATGTGACATGAATTGACACATTACAAAGTCACAAGAGACAGGACGAAGACAAAAAAAGCAAAAAAAAAAGAAAGAAACCTAATACTGAAAACTCAAAAGATGAGCAACAGAAAAATGTTGGACATCACTATACACAAACATACACAAAAAAATAATAAGACAGGAGCCATCCTATAAACAACTAGAGGTAAAGACGAACCGAACATCGTTCTTATGCGGAAATCGTATCGGACATCACAGCCACGGAACTGAGCACATAAAGAGACATCATAGGACAACACAGTTTTTTCCTCTTATAAGACACCCGCCATGTTTGCAATATAGTATATGATATTATGATAAACTATTTTCTTTTGTCACATTTAGTTTAGAAAAAAAGATTTCCAACATGTGCATCGGTGCAATATATAAAAGTTTGAAGATATCAATAGTGTAGTCAGAGGCCGTAGATCGAAGAAGAACTAACAGTCAATATTTAATCTTACCATATACTTCAACCTCACAAAGTTCAAGGAAAGCCTCTGGCCTGTTCCGTTGGTTATAAATTACTACATATCGTCCATGATAGTCACATGTTATATTCTGTAGTGTGTTTACATAACCATCTTGTTGGTCGTGAAAATACAGGTGCCCGATGTTTGGATGTTCCTCATCAAATGTATCTGATATGTGGATATAAAAACCACCAAGTCTGTAATGAGCTAAAATGAGAAGCAAATAACTAAATATTAACATTGTGTGTTTTAAGAGTTACAGTAGTAACTGTATCAACGCAAGAATAATTGTGAAAACTGGTAATTCACACTGCCACACAATCAATAAACTCAGTGTTAACGGGAATATACATAACCTTCCCAATGACTGAACTATTTTTCAACTGCGTTTGTGCTACCATGAAAAATTTGTAACAATGTAGACGTTTTACTTATTACGTCCATACTACTATACGTATAATGTATCATGGGTCTCTGTTTTGGGCACAGTAGAAATTGGTAGAATAGTGACGGCGCTTTGGGAACCAAATAAGATATTCAAGAATTTGTTTTTGCATTTTAGTGTCTACATTTAGCAATGCTTTTCATACATGAGATTCCAATACAATAAACGTACTTTATCGACAAATATAAAACTCAATTGTACTCGCCTTGAAACAGGAATGCACGTATATTGACTTGTTATCTCCTTCAAATTCAGTTTACCTGTACATTTGGACATTTTGGATATTTTGGATATTTCTGCTCATCGGTGCTTTGTATTTTAAATTTGATTTTCCAACTGTTTGTGGTCAGGCTCCCATGAAATCGTTTATTGAACAAATATACATGTGCATCGGTGCAATATATAAAAGTTTGAAGATATCAATAGTGTAGTCAGAAGCCGTAGATCGAAGAAGAACTAACAATACAATATCATAGTCACCATTGATGTTAATATAGTAACATATTCTGTATTTGTCTTGCGTCCTTCTTAAGATTGCTGATATATATGTAGTCAGTTCAATATGTTATGCGTTCAAATCAGCAGATAAACTTTCATCATCATGATTAGCATACATAAAATATATTCCACCTGTCAAGATGTTTCAGCTGTCGGTGCCGATATCCTCAGTGGACATGTGTTTCAAGTTGCAGCTATCCTCATATTTTCAAATAAATTTCCACTGAGGATGGCTAAACAAACAGCTTAAGCGTCTTGAAAAACGGAATATAGTATGTGCCTAGTAAAATCAAACAAGAGGTTTTACTAAATTTATATGTTTCCTCAAGCATAGGACATCATTATCAAAAACAAATTCTGAAAACATTTAAGTTTTTAGGAATATCAAATAGCTATTTACAACCCGAATCCCTGTCCAAATGAATTCTGAAAGGGCGTTACATACAGAGAAAAATAGCCATATGATATTTTGCGGGTTTAAAAAGGATGATTTTTTCAAACACGCAATTGAAATGATAAAGTCACATTCTGAATTAATGACGCTTTGCACCATTAGGTTTATTTCGGAGATTTTTGTAACGTTTCCTTCTTACAGCTACCGTTAATTTCATTGCACCATGTTCCTCCTAGCATGGAGAAGACATTTTGCTTTCATCATCTCCGTTCGTTGCAAAAGTTAGTACTGACAACTCCTCCTATATTTGAAGTGGAAGTGTGTTCTCAAAACTTTGTATGATATGCAGATTGACACATAG
Source organism: Gigantidas platifrons (assembly GCA_002080005.1). Classification (NCBI taxonomy): domain Eukaryota; kingdom Metazoa; phylum Mollusca; class Bivalvia; order Mytilida; family Modiolidae; genus Gigantidas; species Gigantidas platifrons. The sequence continues at coordinate 131,622 of MJUT01065416.1, read as the reverse complement.
TTACGGAATTGATGCCATTTTTGAAGGAGTTATTGCCATCGAAAGTGTGTACTGCCCGCGCAACACTCCCATCGTTTTAAATGAGAATTTATTAAAACATTACCATGCTTGTTTTGAACTAGATGGAGATTACCTTATTGCTACCCGATTTGTATCGGACCAATCTTGAAGGGGATATCTCGTTTTATATACATGCAACTCGTCCTGTATTTAAATGAGATTTACTCAAAACTGTGCATGCATTCTTACTACCATATGAAGATTTCAATATCGTTATCAACTTGCATAGGACTAGTATTCCCCCTTTGATTTTGATAATTTCATCAAAACGTTTGTGCACGCAATTCATCTTATTTATTATTTAGGAATTCCTCAAAACTTTGCATGCTTCCTTATTACCATATGTAGATTTACATATCATTATCACAGTTTGATCGAATCATTTTTCAAGAAGTTGTATTGCTTTTTTTTAAAACAATCCCCGTACTGTTTAAATTATCTGTTCTCAAACGACGAAGAATATGGTAATTCCAAACATTTTATTATATCCTAAACTGTGAATTGCAAAAACAGTGATACTACTGTAGATTATGTGATTGTGAAACGGTTCTAGACACATATTTTATACTTACTTTCATTTCTATAATAAATTACAATATTATGAATATTGGCTTGTTGTCCAATATCAAGTCTCCACCATGCCGTCGTTCGACCTTCTGCAGTATGACCACAACTTTCCCCAGACCAGCTCTGATTTATGTTTCCATCTAAAGCTTTTGATGCATTGAAACCTCGGTAACTACCACTTTGCTTGGCAGTGCCCATATCAGCTAAATTATCTGTCAACAACCAATATGAAATTTGAACTAGATATTTTTTAATGTAAAAACTGAGGTGAAAATAGAAGACATGACTTCTCATTAACAAAAGTCATTCTCTATTATAGATTGTGTATATTTGTTTTGTGAAAGTTCTAATGTGTACCTCTATTGTACCTCTATTGTACCTCTATTATTTATGAGTTAATGTTTATGCGTCAGGCTTTACTCAGACTTACTTTTTTCAGACACTAGCATTATGCACTATGTATTTGGTCGTATGCAGGAATTTGTCACGTGTAGTATATAATCATAAGATCAGCATGTTTTAAAGTATATATAATGTAGTTGTGAATGTATTGCAAATGTGGTATGATGTCAATTGTAAAGATCAGTTGACGAAATGGCTATATAATTCATGAGGTTTAATAACAAAAGTCACACGACATGCGCCACTAGTGGAGCAGGAACTGCTACTCTACCAGAGCACATGAGTTCACACGTAGTTTTAGTAGTGTTCGTGTTAGTCGATCTTCACTTTTCTGTGTAGTGTTTAGTAGATCATTGTTTGTCCTTTTGACCTGTTTTCCTATGACCATTGTGTTGTCTGTCTTTCTTCGATTTACGGCTTCTGATTAACCTTTTGGTATCTTCAAACTTTTCTTGTTCGTGTTTTATCTGCATAATTTTTTGACATTTCAGAAGATTATTTTGACATATAAACATTGCTGTGACCACATTGTCAATACATATAGGGAATGATATCGTTTATTATCACTGTTCATTATAATTGACATGCTATTATCGAAACATAATTTTACAAAGAATAAATAGCATCGTTGTACTATGCACTCGCATAGTACTATTGTTGGAGTCATTACAATGCTGATGGGCGGAGCTTAGAAAAATGTTACGTCATTAAAATAGG
>MJUT01065416.1:100517-120381 GCA_002080005.1 Gigantidas platifrons | reverse complement strand
AATATCATCATCAGACTCATCAGAAAGTTGGCTACCACTAACACCACATGCGTAACAATATCATCATCAGACTCATCAGAAAGTTGGCTACCACTAACACCACATGTGTAGCAATATCATTATCAGACTCATCAGAAAGTTGGTTACCACTAACTCCACATGTGTAACAATATCATCATCAGACTCATCAGAAAGTTGGTTACCACTAACACCATATGTGTAACAATATCATCATCAGACTCATCACAAAGTTGGTTACCACTAACATGATCTGCTTCTGTCTATACAGTTTTTGCTATTGGTTCCTTATCGTGTGCTATGTCCGAAATTTTAGTGCAGCACTTACTTGGATTTAACGATTTCCTAATCTGATGTACCAATTCTTCAGTTAGTAAAGAATAAATCGGAAATAGTAAGTTTCTATGAACTGTTTTGGTTTTCAATGTTTCCTTTCCATACTCTGTTCTAATTACATACACTAGAATGGTGTCGTCAGGTTGAGAATCAATAACGTATGGTTCACTATCCCAACGGTTTGCTAGCTTTTGCTTACCTCTTAAATGAATGTTCTTAAGCAGAACCCTATCACCTTGTTTCAAGACTGAATTTCTTACTTTCCAATCATAGCTTGTTTTCTGCCTTCTACTTGTTTTATCAGCAGCTTTAGAAGCTGTTTTGTATCCAACGTATCCAAACTGTAATCTCTTCTCTAATTGTCGACCGTATGATTCATGACTTTTACCTTGACCTAACTCTGTGTTTACTCCTAAGAAAGCATCAATGTTAAGGCGAGGATGCCAGACAAACATTAAAAAATGTGGATTGTAATTTGTACTATCATGCCTAGTAGCATTATGCGCATGTACCAAAGGAGCTACATAATTTTTGCAATTTACCTTCTGTTTATCATTCAAAGTTCCTAGCATGCTTAAAAAAGTAAAGTTAAACCTCTCACACTGACCATTTCCATCAGGATGAGGTGGAGTCGTTCTAGACTTCATAGAACCAGCCGTCTTACACAATTCACTAATAACTGTATACTAAAAATTTCTACCTTGATCGTTATGTATACGCGCTGGAAACGAGTATTGTTGAATGAATGATTCCCATAGGCATCTGGCAGTAGTCTGAGCTGTCTGCTTTCTAATAGGAATTGCCTGAACATAGCGCGTAAAGTTATCAGTTATTGCTAGAAATATTTTCATAACCTCCCTTTGCCTGTACTAAGCTCAAAACATCTCTACAAATCAACTCAAGTCGTTGACACGACTCAATACAGACTAGTTCATCATAGTTCTTAACTTCTGTTTTCCTCAGTATGCAATTTGGACATATTGATACTTTATTTTCTACATCTTTGTTGACCCCAGCCAGTAAAACATAGATTTCACTAGATATAATGCACGATATCTACCCTGATGACCAGCATCATCATTCAAACCTTTCAAAACCATTTCTCTTTAGTACACTGGTATAACAAGCTGATAGGTAGTCTCACTATTCATGTTACTTACCCTGTATATAATACCATTTCTTATTATCAATCTATTCCAGTCATAAAACAGTTTACGCACATACTGCGATTCTTTGCCAATTTGTCTCTTTGTAAGTTTCTGTCCTACCTTTTGCAACGCTATGACTCTAGCTATATCTGTATCTCTCTTCTGTTCATCAGTACATGCAACGTCACAAAATTCATTTACCCCTAGGTCGTTACCATCAACCAAAGCATCAAGACTCTGAGACATCAGTATGCTCTTAGCCGAAGGGCAACTAGGTGAGAATAATATTGCATCGCATATGACCTTAACAGCATCGCTGAACAATTCCTGGCGATCCTGAGCAAGCATGGACAAACTGTCTGCAACAGTGTTAGACTTACCACACATGTACGTGAAACTGAAATCATAGCTTGCTAGAGCTGCTATCCATCTTTGTGACGTAGCATCGAGTTTAGCTTTACCCAGCACATATGTGAGAGAATTATTATCTGTACGGACTTCAAGCTTACTTCCATATAAATAATCATGGAATTTATCCGTAACTGCCCACTTAAGACCAAGAAATTATCTTTTATGTCCAGGGTAACGTTTCTCAGCAGCACGTAGCGCACTATTGGCATAGGCTACTACCTATCTATACCATTCTGTCGCTGATAAAGTACGGCGCCTAACCCGTTGCCACACTAGTCTATGTCCAGAAAAAACGGTAAACTGTAATTGACATAAGCTAAAATAGGAGAACTAGTCAATACATCCATTAATCTCTCACGAGCAGCTTGCTGCTCATGACCCCAATTCCACTAAACTGGTTTAGTCTTACCTTTCCTTTTCCCATTATTTTTTATTTTCTTATTGGTATCATATGGTGCCCAACAAGTAGATCATTTAAAGGCCTTACTATTTTAGCGTAGTCCTTGATGAATTTCCTGTAATAGGATGTAAATCCAAGAAATTGTCTCAAGCATTTGATATTATATATGTCTCGCCAATATCTTACCGCATCAACCTTTTCTTCGTCAGTTTTAATGCCATCTTCAGAAACTATAAATCCCAAGTACTTGATCTCTTTCATGATAAACTCACACTTAATTCCTTTTAACTTTAAGCCATGTTCTCTCATTTCCTGAATAATGACTCTAATCTTTCTATTTGTTCTTCTGCAGCCTTAGAGAAAATCACAATATCATCTAGATATATTAAGCACTCTCTTAGATTTATCACGAACATGCACCTCTCCATAAGTCGCTGGAACGTTGCACAAGCGTTTGTTAAACCAAACGGTAACCTAGTATACTCATAAAAATCTAACGGTCCAAGATTAAAAGCTGTCTTATACCTGTCCGATTCCTTAAGATTACACTGTAAATAAGCTGAGCGTAAATCTAGTCGAGAAAAATACTTACTTCCGGCTAAGCAATTAAATGTTTCTTCTATACGAGGAATACTGTGTGTATCACGAACAGTCCTCATGCTTAGAGTTCTGAAATCTATGCACAAACGCAAACTTCCATCAGACTTACGTATCAGTACCACATTAGAGGAAAAAGGGCTGTTCGACTCCCTAATAGCTCCTGAATCCAGCAATTCCTTCAAATGCTCACGTATATCTTCATATAAGAAAGGAGGAATGCGTCTAAGCGATTGCTTAAATGCAATATCATTGGTTAACTTAATCTCGTGTGGTGGTGTTCAATCAATGTTGTATAACCTAAGTCAGTAGAGCCTGTCGAAAGTATTGATTTCCATTAGTCAACATACCTTGTAAATTTTCTTTTGTGTACTTTGGTAAGCCATCTTCGATTTTAATACCAAGACCCTTCAGACTCTTATCTTCTGTGGTATTAACTGCCACTGGCCTAGGTTTATAATCAAACTCAAAACCAGCTCGGATGACCTTAACATCTCTCAACTTACAAAAAAGACTTGGGTTTCATAACCGCAGGTTTTGAAGTAATGTTTCAAATCTTAACATGAATTTTCTGTCTACCCTTAACAGATACTACTCTTGGGCAAAAAACAACTTTATCCAAGATATCACTAGAAAATGAAAAATTTTCAGTAATTAAAGTCCCATTATCATCAACAGATGAACCCTTCATCTTAATCATACCAGAAACTGTCATAACTGATGAAGGCAGCAATGCCAACGGGTGTTTTTTTGAAAAACGTACCACACCAGAATTCTTATGTAAGGATAGAAATGCAGTATTCCACTGTTTTGGAATTTTAACTTCCTCATCCAGACAATATAGAGTCAATGGACATAAGTATTCGTCACCTTCAATTTTACGCTATATATTTCATATAAAACCACATTTTTCAAACTTTGTAATAAGCATAGTCATTTCTAAGTGGACTGTTATCCAGAAGAAGCAGAAATATTTAAAGATTATTTGTTTATTTTAGCTTGATTTTCCGTTAGATTGCCTTTATTTTCTTATGATTTAAAGAGACAATTTTTGTTTTCTGACGTCAAATTTGCTATATATTTTAACAAAAATAAAATTGGAAAAATCAAGATTTGTGCTTAAATCACAAGAAAACTAAATCATGCAGACAAAAATTACTATCAGATAAGCAAATAAAATTCAAAGAATGCTGCTGTCTTGAAATAAATTTAATTAAAATCTGCCCTGAGATAGCTTTAACATATTTGCTTGAAAAAAGGTTTTATCCTGAGAAAACCTTAGAATAAAAACAAATAGTATACCAAATTATTGACAGTTATTGGCCACAGCTTTAATTCAATTGTACATATATATAGATAGATAAATACATAAATAAATAAATAGATAAATAGATAAATAGACAGTAGTACATTTTGTATATTTCTAAATACATGGGAAAATTTACTATATAGCAAACATTCCCACACCCATAGCTGATCATCNCCCCGGATATTTTGCTATATAGTAAATGTTCCCCCTTAATTCGGATAATTACTATTGATTCGGAATTTAGCACATTAATCGTGTTAATTTTAATTGTTATATACCATTAATAATCATATCCGGTTATGATTAAAAGGTAAAAATGCAAATGCTTTGCATTAAAATAAAATGTACGGAGCCATTTTTGCAGTATTTGGAAAACTTGACAGTAGGTAGGAAGGTTTACTATGCGGAATAAATACTTTATAGTAAACATTCCCACTTGGGGGAAGGTTTACTATATAGTAAATCTTCTGGGGGGTTAATCTACTATGGGGAAGGTTTACTCTATGACACCGGCATTATATTTAGCAAACATTCGCTTCAGATAAAATGGTTTTCCCAGTTTTCCGGTTGTTGACTGATTTTGTCTGTTTATATACTTATGAATTTTGACCTTCCCATTGGAAGATTGTTCGGAGTTCGGTAATATTGTTATTACCCTTATTTATAAAACAATAATAATCTTTCAAACAAAGTCAGGAGAACAGAAAACTCACATTTTGAATTATTTAAATATGATTTGAAGAGAATCAAATGTTTAAAGATGCCATGATACATGTGTTTCGAGTTGATTGTGTGGTCCGTTTACTTGAGTGACATTGCTAACTTGTGAATAACATCAGCATTAAACTTTTCTAGGAGTTTCCAAACTCTCCATTTACAGTAATTTTGTTTTCTTAGTTGATTCAATCTTCCTTTGTTGCTTTCAAAACTTATGAAAAAAAAACCCGTTAACAGAGTGGTATTAGCATTGTGTAAACTTTTTAGTGCTTGATGTTTCGTCCAATGAAATGCAGGCATAAAAAACAGTAATATTCAAATCAAAATGGAATTATCATTTTTATCTACTACAAAGTGTTCATCCATAAATTGATTCAGAGGTACGACCATGCATACAAACACACAAAGACAAAATTAACTCTATATATTTACTACAATTTATTATAACAACACAAGTAAACACTTTTTTTTCATTTTACGAAAATGAACTTAAACCAAAAACATTTTTTTAATTTACAATTTATGTTTGCGATAAATAAACTAATTCTTTGAAAAGTTATAACATTCAATAGATAAAATTGAAGAATGAGTCAAAATCGATACTCGAATGCTATTGCTGATTCATAAAATAAATCAAACCACGAAAGTAGAAACAAAGAAGTACAAAAAGTGTGGGTTTCCTGTTTTAATAATTACATATTTTGCTTAAGTGTTTCACAACAACATTGTACAGCTATATATATAACTAAGTATGTACAACAGAACAAAACTATGATAATACTGTATAAAATAACAGGAGTGGTTATATAAACTAGAATCAAAACAAAACAACAGTGTTTTCTGATTTCAGTCATTATCATTTTTCGCATTTTCACCCAGCTTATGGCGTAAGCAAAACAAACTTATAATCATATAATAAATTATCTGTTTAACTTTAAGTTGAAAGGCTATATTTTTAGATTCATGTATTCTCTGTCTTCTGGTTCTGAAATGAAGAAGACAAAATATCAATAACAACAGAGTAGCATTATATTGTACAGTCTTTAATAAGGCTAGTGTGACTACAACTAGATGTTCAAGTAGTGGACAACAAACTCCTTAATAAGGCAAGTGTAACTACAACTAGAGGTTCAACTAGTGGACAACAAACCCCTTAATAAAGCAAGTGTGTCTACAACTAGAAGTTCAACTGGTGGACAACAAACCCCTGAATAAGACAAGTGTGACTACAACTATTGGACAACAAACCCCTTAATAAGACAAGTGTGACTACAACTATTGTACAACAAACCCCTTAATAAGACAAGCGTGACTACAACTATTGGACAACAGACCCCTTAATAAGACAAGTGTGACCACAACTATTGGACAACAGCCCCTTAATAAGACAAGTGTGACTACAACTAGAGGTTCTACTAGTGAACCACAGACCCCTTAATAAGGCAAGTGTGACTACAACTAAATGTTCAACTAGTGAAAAACTAATCCTTAATAAGGCAAGTGTGCCTACAACCCTTAATAAGGCAAGTGTATCTACAACTAGAGGTTCATCTAGTGGACAATAGACCCCTTAAAATACTTACCAAGTTTGGAGAAAAAAAAACATTAGTTTGGCGATTTTGTTGATCATGTCTATCCCATTGAGCTTGAACTAAAACCGTAGATATCAAGTTTGATGGTGTTTCTGGAATTACCTTCATCAGATGTCATGTACACTCAAAGCCAAAATATTTGGAAGCAAAACAAATTAAAAATCTTTGGGAGTTAAAGAGAAATACAAAAGGGTCTAATCAGATAGTCCATCACCTGAGGTATAGACACATGATTACACAACGTTTTCACAAGTTATCTTACCTCATAATTAGTGCGGTAATGTTTGGTGATTAGATTCATTTAGGTAAGTAGATGTAGCATGTAGTGCAATATTTTAGCTGGGTGGAATATTTAATATAGACCTGATTTGCTTTATGAAACGAATTGTATATTTCTAATTCAAACCTCACAATATGTAACCATGTTAATTGATTGTGTCATGCAACTATATCATTAATATCCGGTAACACCATGTACTAAACACACCAACAGACAAATCTTGTGTAATCTACTTTGAGTAATGTTTTACTTTTTACCTTGCTTGTTCTTTATCTCTTCATAAACATTAGCTTTATCCTGTTCAACCAGCGTTTCACACTGTTCTGTTGTTCTGTAATATAATATACACTAAATTGTATTAACAAAACTAAATATAACAATAAAAAATAATGGTACATCACAGAAAAACACATAAAATACCCAATTTTAATGATAATTGTTATATCGTTACAATGCCCCCTGAAACCGTTCGTCTGAGAGTGGAATGTATTGTTGTCATGGTTAATATTGTTGTATTTAAATAGTGTAATTTATTAAAACTAAAAGCTAAAAAGCTACGGTCAATCTCTCTCAGGCTTACCATTGGTTTATTTTGCGTATTGTGATGCCACTGGGTGTCAGTTGTACTGTTGTCATACATGTAGCGTTTGCAAAATTGGGAGGCCCTTTTTACAGCAGATTGTGTTGTTGTTATTCATGTACCCTATGCAAGCTGTGAAGCCGTTCGACAATATAGGATAATTGTTGTGATACATGTAGCCTATGCAAAATTCGTAAACCGTTCGACAGTAGATTATATTGTTATATACCACTCTGAAGTGAACCCATCCCATTGTTCAATAGATTGTGCCATTGTCATTGACAACACATGGTGTGAGAGAGTTAAGTAGCACATTGTACTGTCATAGTTGACATATAGTTGACTATTAGGCAGTTATAAAATGTAAAATATTGTTTATATTTGAAGCATGCTATCATACCGTTTGTTGGTTTATTTAAATCCATGTTGCCTCATTAAGTGTCATACACTCTGTAAAAGGCTACTAGAGGACAAATCTTATTGGTTATCGTCTCTTGTTGCAGCTGAACAATATTATATATTTACTGAGATAAAGCGTAACAACAATCAGTATATAAGGAAGGTGAAAAGGTTACAAGACAAAGTGACTGTCTCATTAATATACTTACGAATCAGACTGTCTTTGTTCTGGAAAATTAAATATGATTAAGTAATATTTGACCAAATCTACACTCAAAATGCTGATAAATAAAACAGTTTGCAACATCTCATTTGTGTGGCTAACAGCAAATGTGGCTATGTACATGGCCAACCTTATGATGTGCGAGGCCTAATGCTGTTCTCTGTTAAACCTGCAGTATGTTGTTGTGTGTGCTTGAACAGCAGAGAGCAGATAATTAAATGACAAAAGCAAATTGGTTCCAATTTGTTTAAGACCGGCCCTGGTTATGTGCTTTTGGTTCAAAGATAAAATTGTTTTATAAAAGTGATCGTGTTATTGCATGTTTTATTCTGATAAATAAAACAGTATACAACATGTCATTCGTGTTCCTAAAAGTAAATGTTGCTTTATGTATGACCGGCCTCAAGAGGTGCGAGACCCAATGCTGTTCTCTGTAAAACATGCAGTGTGTTGTTGTGTGTGCTTCAACAGGCGAGAGTAGATAATTAAAGGACAAGAGCGAATTGGTTCCAATGGGTCCAATTGGTTTAAGACCGGCCCTGGTTATATGCTTTTGGTTCAAAGAGCAAATTGTTTTATTGCATGTTTTGGTTAGATACATTCTACTGTACACTAGTTATACCTCAAATCATATGGTAATGTCTCAACTGTTATTGTACCATCAGATGTAAGCAAGCTAGTTTGATATATTTCGCTTAATCGCGCACTCGGACACAAGTTTCAAATAGTTATTGTATCATCCTTTTACCATATCCTATTGCATCGTAGAATAGAAATAGAATAATATTTCACACCGTAACAAATGGCAACAAACAGAAATACCACAACACTGTCTTTAAAATTACATGCATAAAGTTAAAGCACTTTATATAGACTTGTTAGGACAACTTACGATTGTTACTGAGAAACTTCGGTTAATAAAAAAATCACCCTCCATACTGTTTTACGAAACGAATTAAGATATTAAATTAATCGTACCTTGTTCACTTGATAAACCACCATAGGTATTTGGAATGTCTTGCATAGCTAATATTTCGTAAGTCGCTGTAGAACTACAATGCATAGATGAAGTCGTATTTTATAGTATAAACATACAGAGTAGAATTAACAAATATCTTCAAATGTATAAATTCCACTAAAATGAATAAAGTAAAAAAACAATTGAGTCAAATTGAAACAAGTATCACAACGTCTGAAGAAATTAAGATTCAAATCAGACCATTGTAGAAGCGGAAGGTAAAATGGATACCCCTTAAACATACGTACACGACCACTCAATCTTACGGGTTGGTACACACATTTCAATAAACAGTAGTGGGTTGAACTATTTGTGTATGTGTCCAAATCTCTCTTCTCATTGAATTGATGTGAACATGTAAGATGGTTGTATAGCAACCATTGTCACAATGTTGAATATAATACATTTATAATTTAATCTCAGATGTATAATACTATAGACAATGATTGCTATATCTTTCACCAGTAAATACGTTTATTGATTATAATAATTCAAGCCATAATCGTATGGTAGTTTCGTTTACAACTGCCCGTGTAATTAGTGCCTATCATCGCTGATGTTGTGGGTTCGATTTCTGTTCATGGCGAGGTGTACACGATACATCATTATGTGATAAAGTTTGTCAGTAACTTGCGACAGGTCGGTATTTTTTCTCCGTCAATAAAGCTGATCGCCACGATATAACTGAAATATTGTTGACAGTGGCGTTAAGAACCCTAACCCTAACCCTATGATATTTCAAACATATTATTTCTTATTCTTTTAATCGCAAATGATTATACGATTAAATAATTTTAGGTATCCACCTTTAATATATAACAATTATGATAATATAAAACAATGGATCATATACTAGCTATTTTGTTGAATTCTGTCGGATAGTAATAATATGATTGTACCACAGAACAAGGTTAGTAATACATATTCTATTTTTAGCAGACATTTTTCTTTTCTTCAAGAAAATCAAATTATTTTCTGCTGACCAGTTATATTTTTGTTCCTGGTAGAAATGCTATATTTGCATCGTTATTTCTTTACAATTAACTTTGTGTTATGCATAGCAAAATGATGTCTTTTGATACTCACGTATTTCCACCTCTCTGCTGTAGATCTGAAAATTGAGAAAAAGTAATAAATAGAAAGTACATGACATGGTATGTTGTCAGGAGTATACCAGAGCAAATATGTAGTTGTGAAGTAATGTGAAGCTTCATGATGTCTTTCCTGTTTGAGTATCCGACTAAATGTTGTGACACACTGCCAATAGATACTGTAATATTTACTTAACGGGCCAGTTACTGTTATTTAACAACAAATGAAAGAGAAAAAACTCAGTTATATCGTGGTGAGGACAAATTAAATTTAATGAAATGATGTTGAAAGGTCAGCTTTGTACCAGACAAACACGTTTAATTGGATCTTCTTAGTGATAGCTCACTGCACCTCCAATCTGTTGATAAGCATGTCGTATCCTGATTTCGAGACAACCAGTCTTGTTTCTAGCTTCTAAATGCTGCATGTTTAGCGGAAAGCAGTAAATACCATTTTTATAGTATTGGATTGACACGACCCGGCTTCGATCTAACCAGGCGAGAACGCTAACTGCTACCCAACTAACGCCGTTTTGCTTAGTGAAACTTGTGTATGAGATTATAGCTGGTTTTGAATATGTCTCCAACACAGACTAACATATGACATTGTTTTCTTTAATATCCTGTCACAATTGTTGGTTTGTATGGAATTGGTCTACATGCATAGAGTAAGATACTGGTAAAAAAAAACTATTAGATACAATTGCGAAAAAAAAAATGCGACAATTTCGGAACAGATCCATAATCCAAAATCGTAGAAAGAGGCATAAAGTATAAAAGTATACTCCCAATGCGCATATATACATGACAGGTCACGTTGCCTGTCTTGATAGATGTACTTAGCTAGGTTAAACAAGTTCTATGGGGATGTCACGGTTACACGGGAATGAAAAACATACACATGCCTTGAATGACTATGTGTATTGCAATGTTAGATTTATGACATGTATTATTGAATAGAATGGTATAAATACCAGACTGGTGCTTCAAATATTATCATAGCTAGATGTTCTTGATATATGTAGAAGTATGTTCTAATTGTTACCTTCATTTCTCGCATCACTCGTACCCTCTCTGATGTCTTCGTACATGTCATTGGTTCTTCGGTTTAGAGAAGATATTTCGTCATCATTCTCCGATCTATATAATATATAACATTATATTTAAACATTATAAATATGATTGAAAACTTCAACCATATGCCACCACTCGACATGTAGAAAATGTTACATGCATATAGCGTGAGTTATATTCAGTCGGACTAAGATCAAATTATTGATTTTACCATACTCACTGAAAATATTTGTATTGAGGTATTCAAGGACAAAATGTGTTTGTTTGTTGATGATAAACGCCACTTTCAACAATAGTTCAGATATTTAGTGGCGGTCAGTTTTAAATGTGGAGGAAAATTGAGGACGCGAAGAAACCACCAACCTGTGGCAAGTCACCAACACAAGATGTTGTTCACATCGACCTGATCAAGATTCGAACTCAAATATCAGTGGCGATAGGCACTGATTCCATAGTTAGCTGTAAATCCAACTACCATACGATCACGGCCACGATGGCTCCTCCAAAAGTTGAGATGAGTGCGCAACAAAGAGTAAATCGAGAAAAGGCAATTAATTTAAAAGATATATTTCTAAATATTCTCTGTTTTATTCGCTTAACAAAAAATGTCAAGGAAAACTATATAAAACGGAGTAACAAAAATTATATAAGTCAAAACATTGATCAAGTTATTAATGTTTATCACAGCACCTAGTATTATTGTGTGCTTGATAAAGCACTATTAATATTATAAAGTCAGTGTATTAATGTGTGGTCTGAACGGCCATTCAATGTCAAGTGTCAATTTGAGCCGATCGAATTATATTGAAAGTAATTAACATTTTCTGTCTTCGTCCGAAATTACTTTGACTTTTTTTTCTGGTCGACAACGAAATGCAAGGTCAGTGATATAGTATTTGTTTGTTTTAAATAATAAATATACCCCCTTAGAAAGATGGTGGACTGAACGCGAATGGAAGCGAATTGAACTTTGATGAACCTTTGAACCGTATTGGAAGCGAGAGGTTGGCGTCGTAAAATCTGATTCAATCCACCATTTCTTTAGAAATGCCTGTACCAAGTCAGGACCATTGCGGTTTTTCAGTTTCCCTGTTGTTGACTGATTTTGTCTGTTTATTGATTTATGAGTTTTTAATTTCCCTTTGGAAGATTGCTCTGTGTTCGGTAATTTTGTTATTACCCTTATTTGGACTGAACGCGAATGGATGCGAATTGAACTTTGATTTACACTCTTTCTCGATATATACTACGAAATAAATGTATTACCTGTTTGAAATTTCATTACGTGTTCCACCTGACCAACCTGCAAAATTAAAGTGTTAAAATAAAAAAGAAAATATAGAGTAAAATATTGAAATAATCATAAAATATGCATGTAAATATGTGCTCATATTTAAAAAAAAACAATTTTTTTTAAAAGTCATCTTTATGTAATTTAAAACTATATACTAAAGCATGAGAACCGTCTGCTCCCTGTATTAACATATTCCTGTAGTATAATAATTCTCTATACAGATATTACATATCTTAAATCAGTTAAAACTGAACATCGTTTCACACATAGATTGTAGTTAACATAATACAACACATTTAACAAGTTGTTATACAACACGAACGGAACTTGAGCCGTAGGGAACATAACATTTACCGCTGAATACGGTTGTTTCGACTCATTTCCATTCCGTCAAAATTGTGTTATTTGCATTCGCCAGATCACGTGATTTCGATGGAATGTAAAGCTCGGGACTTCCGGTGTCAATGTACAAAAGAAAAACTCCAATCGATATGTGCCGTTTTAACGTTCGATCCTCAACTTAATATCTAAACATTTTCTGAAAAGACAGATATCAGTTAAATTATTTTATTTGTTTCAAGAACTTCAATGCAGAGACAATTACTTTTTTAAGATTAAATTTGCTTTCCTTCTTTATTTGCTTCTGTCAGCATCATGCAAGGAAAACGATTTGCCTTTATATATATATATATATCTGATATCAGACAGATAGTGGGGTACCGAACACCAGTATTTATTTAGCCGTTTCAATGGCGTTTCCATTTTATAATTATTTATAATCTACCGCATTTACGACTATGATATGCTGACGTTGTCATAGTAATAGCATAAACACCGGAAGTCGTCTGCGTTATCTTTCAGACGTCAAGACATGAATAAGACGGAACGTGGTCGGAATTCACATGATTAGAAACAACCGCATTGACGGTGGGCACCGATTAAAATGGAACGGAACACACGATGACTCTTACTTTTCAATTATAAACTTTCCATGTTTTTTTGTGTATTAAGTTTGAAGTAGTACTCATTGGAGAGTTCATAAGAGTTAAATTGAAGACTTCACATCGACGTTTTATTGATGCCATCATGAGTGCAGTAAGCGCCTCACAGTCTCTGTGTCAACGATGATTGCGGATATACTTGTGCTGTCGTAAAGGCAGCTGAAAGCCAAAGGTCCATGGCCAAAATAAAATGGACAAAAGAACAAGCAATGCCCTTCAAAATAATACACTAAAGTAAAACGACCGGTCTCAGTTACTGATCTACTCTACTAGTGGCACCGGTCGGTTACTATGGCTACAAACCAATAACAAGTCATTAATTAGCAAAGAATCGGATTGTGATGACAAGAAACAGAACATATCCTTGGTCATTTGTGACAAATGTATTTTGTATAACAGTATAACAGTCATGGTGGCTGCTGCAACCCTTTCGAAGTGATGACTCTTTCTGATTA
The DNA here is from genome assembly GCA_002080005.1 of Gigantidas platifrons. Classification (NCBI taxonomy): domain Eukaryota; kingdom Metazoa; phylum Mollusca; class Bivalvia; order Mytilida; family Modiolidae; genus Gigantidas; species Gigantidas platifrons. The sequence goes on along the minus strand of MJUT01065416.1, from coordinate 106,438 downwards.
TCGCATTTATTGAACCTTGACTGATGCCTTGGGATGACAAGCGCGTGCCACATTTGTTTTTTCTACAATAACAGTTTCACATGAAGGGTTTGAAGAAAAGGGGTAATCCGAATCTGGAAGTCGAAGAAGAACATGAGTTCAGTTTCGGTTTTGATGGGCTCCGTGATGATCATCTTTAATTTCTGTGTTTGTTCACGTTGATTCATTAAATGTATTTTTATATTTTATACTTGTATGCCATGTGTATGTTTTTCATCTGCAGTTTTACTATAACGTATTGGTATAATTTGCCTTTTCTTATAACATATTTAATTAATGTATATTCTATTAAAAAGATGCCCACAGCTCCACATGCATGCAGGACGTCACAATATTTGGTGCTGGGAGGGTACAAACTACTCATTTGCAATTCATGATATCCGTCGTTAAGTACCGACATACAAAGGCTTGGGAAGGTACCGACCAATCAATGTATAATGTATGTTTTAATAGTGGCATCTAATCTGCATATATACAATCAGTTGATACATGGAAATCATGTAATGATGACATAATTCAGAATATCTATAATCTAAAACCTTTTTCATTGATGACTTCCATTAATAAAACCCTGTTTATTTAGAACAGCATAGCATATCAACTGCGATTTGTAGAACAAATAAGCGGAGTGGGGATGGGATGCATGATATTGTTCCTCAACAATCGGAACAGTATGCTACATTTATCACATGTGACCTAAAGCTTAGAAATAAAGTGTCCTTGTATGTCACATTAAAAGAAGGATGCATGCTACCTTTAATTCTCTTAAACAGTAGAGTCCCTAAGATGATTACAGTGATGATTAAAACAGTCATAGCACCAGCCATTCCTCCAATAACAGCGTAAATTCCACTTGATGATGTTTCTTGGATTAATGAAAATAAACAAGAAATATAATATATCCTCGTACATCAGCAACAACCATGATAATTTCTGATTCCTGATATATAATAATATCTCCTCAGGAAATATAACGTGCTTAGTTCGTTCAGTTAAATAAACGATCGTGAATTTGAAGGAAACGAATGCCCTTCTCCCTATTAACCATTTTTCACACCTCTAACCCTTTCTCCCTTTTTCCCACCCTATGCACCTTCCCCTTATTTCCACCCTTAGCCCTCCCCCGTTTCCCCACCCGTAACCCATACTTTTTTTTATCAATATCAAAACTGATAATGTGTGGACAATATGCATCGTATTATATTATAAGTAGTGCTTGTTTCTTGTATATACTGTCCATGTTGCATGTACATATAGCTCCGGTTAATTTTTTACACAATTGATGTTGATTGTTTAAAAAGTGCATATTGATTGTGTACGCATTGACTGTTGATTGCATAGGCAGTACATGTTGATTGATATATAGTGACTGTCGACTGTATGCACAATACATATCGATTAATAGGTAGTGCATTTTACATGTATGCACAGTGCATGTTGATTAATAGGAAGTTCCTGTTGTTAATGTCTGTTTCTCAAGCTTATTCAAATATTTATGAACCATAGCGCATTAGTTGTATACTTTTGTCCTGTTTTTCTCTTGTCTGAATGATGTCTGTATCTGTACTTAAACTTCTGCCAAACATGTTTTTCGAATACATTTTCAATTCATATAATGTACTATTCTGTAACTCAGAAAGAACGTAGGTCAGAGTGGTCAACTGTTTTGTATTGTGAGATATCTCCTTTAAGGACCATGTTTCTGTTCTACGTACTCGATATTCTAGATAGAAAGTCTGTTCGTGGTCACCACTATAGCCTGGAGTCCACTCCACCAAGATACTAGTTTCAGTAGAACTAACCAAGCTTAATTTTGTGGGAGTTTGTGGAGGAACTAAAATATGACAAGGAAGATGAACAGTAAAAACGCCATAAACATTTTGGATAGAAATTCCTGTTCGTTTATATTCCAAATATAAGTTCACTTAGAGTTCTTTACAAACAATAGTATCAAATATTCTACATTATAAGTATAACTGTAATGAAATATTAATTTTTCTACTGTTTGTTTGCTTGTGTGATGGCGTTTAACGCCACTTTAGACAATATTTCAGCCATATCGTGGCGGTTAGTTTTCCCACATATGAGTTATATGTCAGTCTTCCCATATAACTGGGCGAACAGCGTTATTATAAAGACCGCCATGATTGTCAACATTTTACATGAATTATTCGTGAAGCAGAAGTTGTCATATGTTTAATATTAGTTCTGTTAAACAGAGCCGATGGCTTCAACCATTGTTTTAAACATTAGATAATATACAAGGCCATATTACATATTATAGTGACTCAATAGTCTACTTCGAGCCAAATCCGAACTGTCAATACACACCTTTCGTTATTATATATATATGGATATATGGCCAATATTATTTGAATCATGAGTGTTGGTGGTATCGATGTTGCCGCTATTGTAATTTAAATGTTATTAAAAAAAAAGGAACATTCCAGATTTTTCAAGAAATGTTTGAAAACAAAATTAGACAACAAAATGGATGCATGTATTTTCTGACAACACCAAGCTGCCGTCAAGACTGTATTTATAACAAATGTATTGAGTAGATATTTTAATTTCATTTGAACTCAGTGTGAGCAAGTCACTTTTAATATAGGAAACAGAGAAACCATAACCTATTGAAAATTAAAAAGCACGAGCAAAATAAGTATTACACTTTACAAGACCAAAATATTTCACATGCAACTGTAAAAAGCAATAACATGTATATAATGGGATATATCTGTAGATTTATGGTTTGGATCTGAAATGTATCTATAAATTTACTCAATACTAAGTGTGATAAAAGAGTTAAGTAAAATAAATAAGATAACATATTAAAACTACAAAATCGTAAAAAATATCGAATTGGTTGAACAATCTAAGCTCTGTTTGTAGTTTTATGTAATAAAATGAGTAAATTCATGACGATTTCTTTACGATCAAATCACCGATTAAACGAGTTCAGCTCTTCCCATCTCTACTAAAACGTATTTAATTTTAATTTTACAAATCTAGTTCTGAAATTTCAAGTGAATTGGATAACAATAACTTCATAAAATATATGGAAACCAACAATGGAAACCATCCACGCATGCACTCTTCCAGGCATCATTCAACAAACCATTAACCAAGTTCGGCTCCTCTCTACTATGCACTTTGTACTTTTATTTACAAATCTAAATAAGAAATTAATTGCCGATTTATAACAACAGTTTTCAAACCAAGACACAGTAAGACATCATACCTTGTGGTATCAGTGTTATATCAAAATCAACAATGTAATTTCCTGACAATGTCATATTGTTGAGACAAACAAGTAGAACATGTCATAGCACAGCTGTGACCTCACGAACCCTGATGGCAAGCTGGAAATGGATACTAGTTAAATAGACATAAGCTCGTGATATTTAATCATCAATTGGAATATCAATATGAAAATTTCTTATTACAGATGTATAAAATTCCGGCAGTTATTAAGGTTGAGACATGAATTATCTGTAAAATAGCAGGAGGTACCCTAGTCGGAGAGATGATCCAGTAAAAAACCAATTCGAGAAAAAAAAATGGCGTAAAAGTAATACAAAGCAACAAGATGTTAACACCAAATTGTGCTTGAATTTTGATTTATAAATGCTTTGTTGGGAGGCCCTATTTATCTTGCAAACTATAAAATACTTTGATCACACTTTGAACCCAAATAACCTGGTTTACACTCGTCTTTAATCTGGAATAAACCTTCAACATTGTCACATGTCTCAGACAAACAGTTGTTACATGAAGTGTTACAGTTCAGGCCATATGTTCCTTTCTCACAGGCTGAAGAAAAAAAAGGTAAATGTAGATTAAAGGAAGACCAAGACGGAACATTTATATGTTCTTACTCATTAATACTGAGCTCTTAGCAGAGTAGGAGTAAATATCAATTATATATTATCTTGTTTGAACGATCGGGTCGTTTCCGCGATCTTCTGCATTCGTGGCTCGCGCTAACCATTACGTTACTGTGGAGGGTTACAATATAAGACGACAACGACTTTCGGTTATGACAAAACAAGGACAATGAATAATATTCGTGAATAATAGCTAGTATCATATTATACAAGTCTTAAATAGAGAACATGAATATCGGTAGCAAAAACATGGAAGTAGAAATGCAGGGTAAGTGAAGATGTTAATCCTTTATGATTACTTTGTCAGTTTTTAGCAATTGTATATAACAACAATTGTAGCGTCTGTTTCTTAAAAGAATCAGCACGATTAATTATTTGCAGATTTTAAGATATATTTGTGTTGATTTTTAATCCCATTTAAAATTACGTTTATAAAGCACAAAGTTCAATATGATAGAAGGAATACTTTGATTATACTTTTAGAACATGTGCGTGGTTTCCATCCAGAATCACAATCCCCATTTGGACACTGTCCGTTCACGTTGTTACATCTGGTTCTATTTAAACAGTGACATATACTCCTGCATCCTTCACCAAAGGTACCTCTATCGCACACTGTAATTAAAAAGTATAGCAATAATGAAAAAGAGATATTTGTCACTGAAAATAATACCTGTAGCTAGTCAACTCAAAATAACACGATCATTGTCAAGCAAATGTACTATTGATGACAAATATTGTTAGTCATGCACACATTGACATGTATTTTATGTATTTCACTGATAAACATGAAGTACAAAATCTCTACCACTGATCAACAATACGCAATAAGGCGGTTTTCATGATAAGAAGACCACTAATTTTTGATAAGACAAAATCAGGAACAATGGAGAATATTCGTGAATAATAATTAGTATCACATGATACAAGTCTTTTATAGAGAAAGTAATGTCGGTAACACAAACATGGGGAGTAGAAAAACAGGGTCAGATTTGGTTTTGGTTTAGGTTCATTGTGTTTTACGCCACTTGAAGCAATATTTCAGTTATGTCGTGGCGGTCAGTTTTATTGGTGGAGGAAACCGGAGTACCCGGAGAAAACCACCGACCTGTCGCAAGTCACCGACAAACTTGATCACATACGGTTGTATCGAGTACATCTCACCATGCGGGGTTCGAACTCACAATCTTAGTGGTGATAGTCACTGATTGCACCGGTAGTTGTAAATCCAAATACCATGCGATCACGACGGCCCCAAAACAGAGTCAGAGAAGGTAATAACTTAGCATTATTTCTTTATCAATCTTTATTAGTTTCTTTTTGTGAACAACTATAAAACAATAAATGTAGCATCTATTACGTAAGAGAACCGGTCATGGGCAGAGTTGTGTTCATGCTCACTTCCATTTAAAATCCTGTTTACTAAACATAAACTCTAATATGATAGTGGAAGAAATACTTTGACTTTACTTTCAGAACATGTGATTGTTTTCCATCCAGCATCACAATTCCCACGTGGACACTGTCCATTCACGTTGTTACATCTGACTCCATTTAAGCAGTGACATCTACTTTTGCACTCTTCACCAAAGGTACCTTGACCGCACACTGTAATTAGAAAGCATAGCAATAATAAAAAATAATATATTTGTGTATGAAAATAATAACAATAGCCATTCAATTCTAAATAACACGATCAGTGTAGACTCCGAAACTTTTAAAAACAATAAATGGCCACACAAAATGACGACCGCTTAAGTTATCAAATATTTTGAGGTTTGAGGTAGTTGTTTGTGTTCTTGATATTGGTAGAACCGTTCATCATCATTGTATGGTCAATATTTTGATAAACGTTTAGATTTAATTAATGTGTATCTTTGTTTTCTGGGAGATATATTTTAAGGGCGATGTACGTTTTATTTGTTTGTAGCCTATTAATTCCTAATATACATTTTTGTGGTATTTCTTGTATAGAAAACAAGACATTAATATATT
>MJUT01065416.1:73845-94440 GCA_002080005.1 Gigantidas platifrons | reverse complement strand
GCTCACATTCCTGGCTTGGTGCAAACATTTCAATAAAGAGTGACGGGGTTAAATCAGTTTTATATGTCCAATCCTCCCCTTTTATTAACATGATGTGGTCATGCAAGTGTTCTCCATGTGAGTAAGATGTTAATACTCATATATAACTGGGTGAGCGGTGTTGCTATGACAAACGCCCAATTCTTGAACTTATTCATAAAACATTTGATCGTCGTGACACAGACATTGGCATATGTTTAATATTAGTTCTATTAAAGACAGCCGATGACCTCAACCATCTTTTAAATATTAGACACTGCACAAGGCCATCGTTAGAAATAATAAGGAAACTATGGTCAACCTTGAACCATATTTCGTCATCTGAACGCAAGTGACAGAATACACTTCAACAAGTTGTTGATATCATCCGACAAAATTTTTGAAATATAAGATTAGAAGACTGTTGATATGCTAGTAGAATTCGTTGAATTGAACGTATGCGAGTGGAAAAGACATGAGTGTGAGTCTCTTAAAGAAGATATCAGGATTTGCTAAATGTAAATTTTACTCACAACCTTCCTTGTAAACCTTTGCGCATATGACATCCAAGTTGAGCTTAAATCTATATTCAATACGCTTTTACCCTTTCTGATTTTACATTGATATGTCGTAAATCTTGGAAGTCGTCATCAGACAAAGACGTTTTAGAAGATATATTGGAACTGTTAATATCATGCTATTTATTTGTGTGTTGCTTAAATTCACAAAATACATTGGTGAAGAAAATATACCATTAATTTATTACATACAATATGTTATACCTTGTGTACATTTGTCACCTTTCCATCCAGGTTTACAATTGTACTGACATACACCAGATACTGGGTTACAAGTTTGTGTTCACAAGTACTGCATGTTTCACTACAGTTGACTCCATATCGTCCCCCAGAACATGCTAATAATTCCAAAATAATACAGAAATCAAAAGTATTATTGATGAAAATTGATACCTTATAAACAATCAATCATTAGTTCCAAGGATAATATAATAAGCCTAGTAGTCAGTGTTTCGGCACTGACATGGTTTATTAGATATATTAATGATATAAATTTACGGTTCCTAAATGCTGTAATTATTACCAAAAATTATGGTTCGTCTCCATCAGGCATAGGTGACTTTAGCTCTGTTGGTGTTCTTCTCCTCAACAATGTTTGCTTATTATTTGGCTTTCGGAAGCTAATTCCATAAGCGTGTCGTTCACACTCAATTTAATATCTACGACTTATTTCTAAGTAAATTAAAGGATGTACCTCGATGTTTTTGTGTATTCCTGCAAATTGTATTGTATTAGTTCGATTAAACAAATGCAATGCTGTTCGATGAATTAAATAAATGAAGCATGATCAGAATGCACTAAGACGTGACCAAGAACCATACATCAATAGAAAACGACAAAACACAATTCTTAAAGTATCTTTTCAGCTGTGATACGTGTACTCCATATAATGGTTTATTTTGGTTTATGGTGTTTTACACCACTTTCAACAATATTTCAGTTATATCGTGGTGGTCAGTTGCATTGGTGGATAAAACCGGAGTACCCGCAGAAAACCAACGATATACCGTAAGTTACTGACAAATGTTATCAAATAATGTTGTATCGAGTACACATCGCCATGAACGCAGTTCCAACTCACAATGTTAGTGGTGATAGGCATTGATTGCATAGGAAGTCGTAAAGCCAACTACCATAAGATCACGAACACGACAGCCCCTTCCATATGATGGAATGTTGCTACATAAATTGAAATTCATAATTGGAAAATTGAAATAATCTCGCTCCTTCCTCGTTCATTTTTCATTGTTATTTTAAAGGATAATAATCGCGTCGGTGTTGTAGTGGTTAGGTGTGGAAGGTCGTGGGTTCGCGTCTCGGTTGGGTTAAACCAAAGACTATGAAATAGGTATTGTTACTTCTCCGATCAGCACACAGCTTTAAGGAGTAAGAACAATGACTGATTGACTTTGAATCAAGATAATGTATCCGTGTGGAACGACATGTCTACGGGAGGACTGTTATTTCAGTGAGCTAGCACTACAAAAATCTAACTGAGCGTGCTGGTCTGGTACAGAGCAGACAACATCACCGCATAGAAATGTAACTTGTTTTCGCTTCTATTGAATTGTCACTTAGATATAATGATAGACACAGACCGACTCTTTAGACTTTGTATGAATGACATAGTTCTACAAATCGGTTATACATATACTACACCGTAATTGTGAGGAATTGTATGTGGTCTCTCAAAGTTGTAGGTGAATTTCGGGGATATAAACACATAGACGGTGGCAATAGAGGCGCTAAACGATACTGTATTGCACGATTATTGTGCGCATAACCACCACCGCACCATCATGACATTCGGTGATTCAAGTACTTAATTCTTTTCATATGATCAATAATTATGAAAATGTTAAATATGCTGCGATCAACATTGTCAATAAGATGACTATTGGTTTTCGGGATAAAAAGTTGTAAGATTTTGCTTACTGTATATATTTCCAAGTATCAGCTTATTCCCTTAGGAATGTGACTGCTCAACCTACAATATAATGCAACTGACCACCGAATAAAATAAAAAAATAACACTATTCATTTCTATGATAAAGATGCTCATTCTGTTTCAGCTGATGTATTGACAGCATGTCGGAATCTGATAGACATCATTTGTTTTTGGTTAATTTTGCGATTCGATTAAAGTTGGGTCAAATTAAACTACTTTAAATCAAATACGATTTCCCAACTGTTTTGCGTTGAACACAACTGAAATATTAAATATAGAATATATTATTTTTTCTGCAATACCGTAAATTGGGAAATTGTGGTCTCGGGATATTTTGGCCGTTTTCCCTCGGGAGGCATGTGTTTAATTTTGCTTGGTTTGTGTAATTGTGTCACTTTCTCAAATTTATATGTTCAATTTTGGCACCCTCAGAAACAGATGATGTTCTCATTTCGTTAAAAACCCATTTATTGAGAAACAAATCTGATTTCTGCTGTACTTCCAAGGCCTCGATAAAGAGGGAGCAAGGCAAACGCACCTAATTGAAAGAATCGGATATGTGCACTGAATTAATATAGGTACCTTATATGACAATAAACACACTTACTCTTCATGCATTTTTGTCCTATATATCCAGGTGCACACACAATGTCCTGTCTTTATATCACAAGTTGTGCCATTGCAGTGTGTAGAACAGCCATAGGTGCATGCATTTCCATACCTTCCCAAGATGCAACCTACCATAATATAAACTTTCTACATATTTGTTTGACGGCTAATTACAATTTTAATTAAATTGACTAATTTGTCTCTTCTTTAGCATATCATACTCAGCGCCCAAAACATGATACCTATATCGCAGTTTGCTTTGATAGACACATACATGTATAATAGAGAATCACAGGGCCTTGTATCTCTTACCTAGTAAAGACGATTTAGAAGATTTATTGATGTATTGCTTATTGTTAAATTTTGATGTCCTAGGACTTGGAACCAATTATTATACAGTAGGCACTGGGACAATCATTAAAATAAAATTTAATCTTCATATACCTCTAAGCTGTTTCATGCCATATAGGATCCTATTTCTATTCTTAAGATGCTTTTTTGGTTTACTTTACCCATTCCACAGGTAGGTATGTGTAAGTGTATAATATTACAAAGAAATATAATTTTTGATTTTAGTATATTTCTTTTGTAGGCCAGTACATGTAAATGTGCTTCAAGAAAGTATATAACAGCAATACAAAAGTAAATTAAAAAAGTGTAATTATAGAATTATACAACTTTTGCCTTTTGATGAGGTCAATGTAAGCTTTTATCGACCAGAAAAAAAGTATATTGTGTGAGGACGAAGTCCGAGGCCAATATGCGTTCATCGTTCGATGAAACATGCATTGACCAATCTAAAAAAGGTTACAAATGTACGTTGTTTTAATATGAAATAATATTATTTAAAAGTTGTAATTTGAAAATTCATGAAGAAAAATGTCATACAAAAGTACCATTAAATTTACAACATTTATAAAGCCTCAGTAAATGTGGCTCTGTTAGCGTTGTATGATACGACATTCACCAAAAGGTCATTGACCTTTATTTCAAGTGGCAAATCAGATGCCGTATTTCTTTATGTCAACAATGCTGTTAACCGAAGTGTGGAAGAAAATTCGATTTTGGTCGAATTTTAGACAAGTATCAAATAAAAAAAACTAAGTCTGTTGTGTTGCTCATCGTTTTAGATTTCTATGTTGGTTTTTTATTTTTGTTATTTATTTTTGTTATTTGTCTTTCGTCCTGTGTCTTGTATTTATTTAGTAATTTAAGGTTTATAGATATCTATTTGTAGTAAGACACAGTTTATATACGTTTTATAATTAAATCATGTGACATGAATTGACAAATTACAAAGTCAAAAGACACAGGACGAGGACAAATAAAGCAAAAAAAAAAAAAACACACAATACAGAAAACTCAAAAGAGGAGCAACAGAAAAATGTTGGACATCACTATACACAAACATACACAAAAAATAATAAGGCAAGAGCCATTCTACAAACAACTGGAGGTAAGGACGAACCGAACATCGTTCCTATGCGGAAATCGTATCAGACATCACAGCCACGAAACTGAGTACGTAAAGAGATATCATAGGACAAAAAAACTAAAAAAAAGAGCACCACGGACCCACACCAGAAATCCGGAGGTGAACTCAGTAACTCACGAAGGGTAAGCAGTTTTTTTGCTCTTATAAGACACCCGCCATGTTTACAATATAGTATATGATATTATGATAAACTATTTTCTTTTGTCATATTTAAGTTTAAAAAAAAATATTTCCAACAGTATTAAACAGTCAATATTTAATCTTACCATATACTTCAACCTCACAAAGTTCAAGGATAGCACCTGTCCTGTTACGTTGATTATAAATTACTACATATCGTCCATGATAGTCACATGTTATATTCTGTTGTGTGTTTGCATAACCATCGTGTTGGTCGTGAAAACACAGATGTCCCCTGTCTGGTTGTCGCTCATTAAATGTATCTGATATGTAGATATAAAAACCATCAAGTCTCTTCCCATCTAAAATGAGAAGCAAATAACTAAATATTAACATTGTGTGTTTTAAGAGTTGTCGTAGTAACTGTATCAACGCAAGAATAATTGTGAAGACTGGCAATTCACACTCCCACACAATCAATAAACTCAGTGTTAACGGGAATATACATAACCTTTCCAATTACTGCACTATTTGTTCAACTGCGTTTAAATTTTTAAGATTCCTAAAAGTTTTAAAATAATAGAAATATACAATTAGAGTGTATCCAATGATATATCATTGAAAAATATAATTACATAGCTGCACAGTACAATAAATTATAATTTGTTAAAATTTATATTTATTACATTAAATTATGCGGTCAATACGACTTTTTCATGTCAATATTTAAACTTTTTGCTTTTTCGCCCTATAGAATACGTCAGCAAAACGACAGCGTGAATACCCCAAAAGCCCGCATCCGGATTCCATACCTTTCAACATAATACAACAAACAGCATAACTACAAAACATATAAATGAACACATAAAATGTCTTTGGGAAGTAGGGCTAAGTGGTTGTTTTTCTTTATTAAAACAGATAAATATGAGAGAGAAAAAAAAACATATGTGACATAATGAACATTTCATTTTTCTGTTGAGTTTCTTCTAATTTACTTTGTTATTGTGGAATAAGGTGTTTTCTGATTTCTGTTATATCACTATGATAGCATACAAATAAATAATGAAATTCATTTCCTATTAAGTTACATATACTTTTCACAAATTATATTTTGCTTTAGAATATTTCAGAGTTTTAAATGATATCTGTCGAAATCATGCGAATTTGCATATTCTACAGAACAATATATTTCACATAGAAAATCACCGGATATCTATGATGTAGTTATACTTATAATGTATCTACAATTTAAATGGAAAAGAACATTTATTTCAATTGACTTATCTGTGAGCATTCAGGCCAGTTGTAGAATTTTCTAGAAAAAAAATGTTTGTAACAGTATATACCTTTGTCGACAAATATAAAAATTAATTGTACTCGCCCTGAAACAGGAAGGCTGGTATATTGGCTATTTATCTCCTTCAAATTCAGCTTACCTGTATATTCGAACATTTTGAATTTTTTTTTTATTTCTGTGAATCAGTGCTTTGTATTTAAATTTGATTTTCCAACTGTTTGGGGTCATATTGCAAAAATATAAATGTATATCGGGCGAAACTTTCCTCGGTGGAAATGTTTTTCATGTTGCAGCTTTCCTCATATTCTGAAGTAAATTTCCACTGATGATGGCTGAAAAAACAGCTGAAATGTCTTGACAAATGGAAAACGGTATTCTCATAGTAAAATATAACCAGAGGTTTTATTTATATGTATATGTTTCCTCAAGTATAGGACATCATTATGAAAATTCTGAAAGCTTTAAGTTTTTAGCAATTTTTTAGTAATTAATTAATAGCCGAATCCCTGCCCAAATGAATTCTGAAAGGAGGTTAAACACACAAACAATAACCATATGGTATTTTGCGTGTTTAAAAAGGATGATTTTTTTTCAAATACGCAATTGAAATGATAAAGTTCCATTCTGCATTAATGACGCCTTTGCTCCGTTATGTTTATTTCATAGATTTTTGTAGCATTTCCTTGTAACAGCTACCGTTAATTTTATAACACCCTGTCTCACATATTATGGAGAAGACATTTTTGCTTTCATCATCTCGTCCGTTACAGAAGCTAGTATTAACAACTGCTCCTACTTTTGAAGTGGAAGTATTTTCTCAAAACTTTGTATGATATGCAAATGGGCAGATAGTTACCGAATCTATGCCATGTTTGAAGGAGTTATTGCCATGGAAAGTTTGTACTGCCCGCGCAACGCTCCCATCGTTTTAAATGAGAATTTATCAAAACATTGCCATGCTTGTTTTGAACTGTATGGAGATTACCTTATTGGTACCCTATTTGTATCGGACCAATCTTGAAGGAGGTATTTCCCTTAATATACATGCTACTTGTCCTCAATTTAAATGAGATTTAATCAAAACTGTACATGCATGCTTACTACCATATGAAGAATTCCTATATCGTTATTAAGAGATTATTACAAGATATTTTCCAAATTGACCCTTGTATCAGCCCTAGACTCACATTTCAAGCCCGACGGTGAAGCCGGATGACTGATATAAGTCGAGGGCTGATACGAGGGACGATAGGGAAAATTTCATGTCATAATCTATTTATCATATATTTTACATTGACTTTTATATGGCAGAAAAGATTTTTGAACTGACAAATTGCGAAAATAAATCCTTAAGAGAGTTGCCTTTGTTTAACTTGCAAATATTTTTGTTTCGAGTTTTGTACAATGACGTTAGAAAGTGTTTGTATAATCTACCCAAGACGTTGACATTTGAATGGAAATTCCTATTCAAGACGACGTATACATTTGAGCTAATTATTCCGTTTCAAGTTATTTAAACTTTATTGCAACATTTTGAAACGTGTTAATTTGATTGAAATACGATATTACCATCTTTCCTTGTACTTTGACATACCCCCGTGTGACAATAAGTCGGCCAGTCATTGGATAATGTTTGATTATTTTTTTCATGTTTGAAAAGTAAACATGTTTCTCATCTATTCTTGCTCACATGTGTAAATTTCCCTAGAAAAAAGATCGATAACAAGGACACACTGACCCATATTTGCTTACTACCCTTTTATGTAAATGGCGTTGTATAACGTTACAAAAGCCGGTTAGTGGTAAATAAATCACATGATTTTGTCATAAGCCAACCAAACTTAAAAAGTAAACCAGATTAAGAAGTACAGTATATTAGCTCTTTCTGTGTAATTGTTTTGTCTGAATAATTTCAAAAGATGTTTTTTTTTAAATAGTTTGAAATTGAAGTATTAAAAATTAATTATTTGATGCAAACATTGAACTTACTTACCCATATAACAAGATATTTAATCCAGTGAAATTTGTGTTTTTGTTTTCGTCAATGCAATATATTAGACTGACTACATACTACCATATTTTTGTAAAACAATTAATGACTGATTTCTGTTTATTTCAATCACATTTTGTTTTATCACAGAATGGTAACAATACAGTTTTGTTGATGCTATTTGTAATAATGACCGGTTTTTACCCCAGATATTCTCATTTATCTGTCTGGTTTAATTTAATTATCAGTTCAATTATGCAATAAATTTTGATTATTTCTGTCAAATTAATTCTTTTTCTATTCTTCTCTGTGAATATCATTTCATTACACCAAGAAGTAACGGGTATATTTGTTATTAAAGCAGCAGTGGAAATGCAAAATAATCTGTCATTTTGTGACTATAGAGAACACTTGTATGTATTTTCCTGGTAAAATCAGCCATTTTCTAGATAATGGTGGAATTTGAATGATCAAGCATCATATTTTCAAAGTATTTTAAAATACAGTTTGCTTGGCCTACATTTCAGAAAATGTCATGATCTGTGATGACGATTGCATCAACAAACCGGAAAGGTAAAAATGCTTGGGAAATACCATCGCTTAAAACATATTTAACAAGCATAATGATCAGGAAAAAAAAGACATTAATAAAAAGGATCTTTTTTACTTGCATATAATTTATTCAATTCAATATTGTCTGTTCTAATTTCATCTTGTAATTTTGAAGTTTAAAGGAATTCCCTCTGTGTTTATGTACGCTATGAATATACAGAATGACTTCATCGGTCTCGTGCAACGCGATAATTGTAAATAAAAACAAATGACCGACTTTATTGCATTGCAGAGCAGATGTCACGACACGATATTTTCTTTGAGACCAAGTTGCAGATACCAGAAGTTAAATTATATATTTAAAATAGCCTAGCTATTATTGGACATGCAAAAACCAACATATTGCAACACAATATGTGATAACAACTTTTATAAGACTAGTATTCCCCCTTTGATTTTGATAATTTCATCAAAACGTTTCTACACGTAATTCAGCTTATTTATTATTTAGGAATTGATCAACACTTTGAATGCTTCCTTATTACCATATGTAAATTTACATATCATTAACACATTTTTTAAAGAAGTTTTATTGCTTTTTTAAAAAGCAATCCTCATAGAGTTTAAATTAAATTTCGAAGACGAAGAATATGGTAATGCCAGATATTTAATTAGATCATAAACTGTGCATTGTAAAACAGTGATACTATTGTAGATCGTGTAACAAACATTTTATACTTACTAAGCTTTCTATAATAGATTACAATATTATAAATATTGGCTTGTTGTCCAATATCAAGTCTCCACCATGCCGTTCTTCGATTCATTGCAGTATGACTACAACTTCCCCCAACCCAGTTCTGATTTATGTTTCCATCTAAAGCTTTTGATGCATTGAAACCTCGGTAACTACCACTTTGTTTGGCAGTGCCCATATCAGCTAAATTATCTGTCAACAACCAATATGAAATTTGAAATAGATATTTTTAATGTAAATAGAAGACATGTTATAACTGATGCCTTATTAACAAATGTCATTCTGTGTTTATTATTAAACTAATATTGAAAGAGACTGAAACTCTGACTTTTTGTTGGTGTATTGTTATTGTTTTGTCAAAGTTCTAATGTTCACTGAGGGGCCCGGGTGGCTCAATGAGTTAGGTCGCTGGATCTAACAACTCATCCAAGCCTATCACCAATACGGAGTAGGTTCGCGCCCGGCTTTGTAAATTACAAAAAGGGTGCACTCGAGTCGCAACCGCAAATGATAAAGTTTACCAGTTGCTTGCCCATGGTCGGTGGTTCTCTCTGGGTACTCCGGCTTCCTCCACCACTAAAACTGGTCGCCATGATATAGCTGAAATATTGTTGAAAGTGGTGTTAAACACCAAAAATCAAATCAA
Source organism: Gigantidas platifrons (assembly GCA_002080005.1). Classification (NCBI taxonomy): domain Eukaryota; kingdom Metazoa; phylum Mollusca; class Bivalvia; order Mytilida; family Modiolidae; genus Gigantidas; species Gigantidas platifrons. The sequence goes on along the minus strand of MJUT01065416.1, from coordinate 84,430 downwards.
ATCGTATCAAATATAATGTTCACCTATATTTATCAATTAATGTTTATGTGTCATGTTTTGCTCATTTTCCAGACATTAATATTATGCATTATGTATTTGGTTGTATGTGGGAATTTGTCACATGCAATATATAATCACAAGGTTAGAATGTTTAAAGTATATGACATCCATATGTGAATGTATTACAGATGTATTATGTTTAAAATGATGTCAATTTTAAAGATCAATAGACAAAGGGAATGTATAATGCACGCGGGTTTGTAGCAAAAGTAGCACAATGGGGACTGCTACCCTTCCAGAGCACCTTAGTTCACCCCGGTTTTTAGTGGGGTTCGTGTTGCCGGATCTTTTCTTTTCAGTGTAATGTTTTGTAGATCATTGTTTGTCCTTTTGTATTTTTTTTCTGATGGCCATTGCATTGTCCGTCCTTTGATTTACGGCCTCTGATTACTCCTTGGCTTCAAACTTGTTCGTGTTGAAATACATAATTTTTTGACATTTCAGAAGATTATTGTGACATATAAACATGGCTTTGACCATATTGTAAATACATATAGATAATGATATTGTGTAATATACAATCAGCGAGTTGATTCTAATTCATTTATATTTTCCCTCCACAAATGAGATTGTACTAATACAGAGGTCCATACGTCGGATTCCCTGTGTGTCTTGGATCATTGTACACACCATGTGTTGCTTAACAAAAAACATCTATGAATGACTTGTATTGTTCATAATGAAAAGCTAAGATAAGACTTAAACAGTTATGTAGATAGTCCCAGTCTTTCCAGTATAAAGGTGGATTTATACTACGGGTGCGACAGCGATGCGACGAGCAATGAAATTGTTGCGATAGAGAAGCAATGCTATTGCGAAATCATTGGGGTTTTTTTGTTGCGTCGCTATTATCGTTTTTAGTTCGTGTTGCCTAGTTTTTGATAATATTTTTTTATGATTTCAGATGGCAATTACTCAGCGACGGAAGCGATATCGCTAGAAAGTTAAAATAATTTCAACTTTTCTGTGAGAGCTAGCGATGATCCTTGCGAGGAAAATTTTAGCTAGCGATAATCAGCGATGACGTGCGTTGTCGCTGCGATGGGATAGCGATGTTGAAAGCGACATCACAAATCCGTCGCATCGCTGTCGCATCCGGAGTATAAACCCACCTTCACTTTCTTAAAAAGATAGAATAAATTAAATCTAACTTTAGCATCTAGAGGCAAGTAAGATTATAATAAATGTGACGTCATGTCACTTTTTGTATTATGTCAGTGGATTTGGTGAGTCTTCCAAAGTGGCCCCTTTATGTCAACAAACAAGAAGTGAGAAAATCTAGATAGGAATGAATCTGACCTCTAGTTAGCTGATGCATACTACTATCACGTTCAAACATTTGACTTAAGACTATAATGTTAGTGTTGTCGAAACAATGTATGCTTCTTACCAAAAGCTTCGATCTTGTTGAAAATTAAACTTTGTATGAAAATAAAAGCTGTGAAATACCATTTCATTTCGACTTTTGATCTACAACAAAAAGAAAAAGAAAGAACGAAAAAGTATTATCACAAATTTTTCGAAATATTTTATAGTGTCAGGTAACTAAAATAATCTTCATATAACAGGATACAAGTATGAAAGTTAAATATTTTCAGTAAACCAACAGATTTCAATATATTATTATTATTATATATTATTAATCTGATATCATTCTTAAAATTTGATTGGTAGATACCAAATCACATGATATACTGTATAAATAAAGGTTGCACTTTCAACAAATTTGCAATATAGAAAATAGCGGATTGCACGGTCATGCAGCACGTTACTAAAAATAAACATAAATTTTCCCAAATCATGACCACATGGTTAAATCAGAGGATTGACTTTTTCAATGTTAAAATGATAAAATTGTTATTTGAATTACAAATTTGTTGAGTTTGAAGAAAAAAAAATAGTGTTACATTTTATTGTGCTTTTGTGTGTTTACAAAATCCATAAAGAAAAATACAGTGATATATATATACAAAAATCAAAAGTTACAGCATTGGACAAATATTTTTAATTCCTGCTAAATTCTCCTTATATTTGTCAATAATGTGGATTAATAATATAACAATTGTAACTTGTGTATGAGGTAGATACGTGGTTTATATCGACCAACAGAAGTATATCGACTTCGGATTACGTCCTCAGTCGATACACTACTGATTGGTCGATATAATCATGTATCGACCTCATACAAAAACTATATTTGTATAATATATTTTGCAATACACGAAATTTGAAGGTGTTCTTCTACATTTGTGGATGATGAATTTCAAAAATTCTTTACATGTATTTATCATGATAGGAAATGTTTGATTTATTAAAATTAGCACTGAATATGATGAAACTGTCGAGAAATATTCAAATGATGAAATCTTCTATATTTGTCACAATAGGCGACTTAATATTGAGTTGCCATGATATCGATTTGACAAAACTTGATGCAAACGTCTGCAACAACCTAACTAAAATTTTGCTCATATGGTTCTTGGAATGACCTCTTTAAAATATCATATCTCTCCTTCAACTTAAAACGTATAACAGTCTGTCTTCAAATTAACAACATTGTACTTCTGTAGACTTATAGACTACTGTGCGGGTGATACCCTCGAGAACTAAAATAAAAGTCCATCGGTAGAGGTATCGATACATTGTTAGTAATAAACATGTACATATCTACTTTAGTGTACGCCTTTCTAGAATAACCTTCACCAGGTACACCCACAGTCGGAAATATGGAGGAGCCAAATAATTCATAATTCTTTGAGAGCAACAACTCCAAAGGACCTAAACATGATTACTGCCAGGTTTTAATAAGAATTGCATTACTTGGGAAACTACACTAATGTATATATCTGATAAATCATGTCAGTGCGGAAACTTTGACTACTGAGCTGATGATACATTCGGAGACTAAATGTCCACCAACAAAGGTATAGACCAAGTGTTACAATTTGTAGTAGAAAGCTTGTACATTTTTATATCTTATTTAGCACACTGCACTAGTCCCTGGAGTGATCTTCATCCCTACCGATAGTCAAAATATTAGAAATACAACATTTTGGTCTTTTGTTCAGTCAATATAGAAAGCATTGGGTAAGGTGGTAACATATTGCGTACTTGATTGGATATAAATCTGGTTCCAATGACGGATCATTTCTTTTTACTATTATTATTATTCGTTGTATTACACCATCTCTGAAGGGAAGAAAGACAGGTTAGTGTCTTGAGCTCTTAGTAATTTGATTTAAACTACAGTAATTTTGCAACTATTCGACTTTGTTAAGGGAACTGAATTATTTAATAGACAGTGGGTCTTGAATCCCGTCTAGGTTCTGGGGAAAAGTTGGATGCATGATATTTATTTTTCTAATGAAAAACAGTACAGAACGCCAACTCATTTATATACCTAGGCCCCCGTGACAATCGAGTGCAATCATTTGTAGCAAGTAAACAATATTGAACAAATTGAGGGTCTACAGGAGAGATAAAATATAAACAATGTCGAAAAAGACATCGAAGGCACCACAAATATCAGAAATTTTAAACTAAAGTAAGGATGTGTTGTATGGACAAAATGAAACAATTTATTCTGTTTCAGTACTAAGTAATCTCCTTCAACTGTTGTCCAAAATGGACACAAGAATGAACAGTATTGAGAAAAAAGTAACAAAATCATTTGATGAACTAGACGAGAACAAAACATCAATTAAGTCTGTAACGCAGAAAGTATTCTACAGTAGAAAGGGAGGTAACAAATTGAAACAACAGTATACAGAAACTGATTGATTGATTTTATGTGTTTAACGCCACTTTCAGCAATATTTCAGCTATATCATGGCGACCAGTTTTAGTGGTGGAAGAAGCCGGAGTACCCGGAGGGAACCACCGACCATGGGCAAGCAACTGGTAGACTTAATCATATGCGACTGCGAGTCGAGTGCACCCTTTTTTGTAATTTACAAAGCCGGGTCCGAACTCGCGCCGTATTGGTGATATGCTTATATGAGATGTTAGGTAATCCAACAATGAGTTTTAGTGGTGGAAGAAGCCTGAGTTACCCGGAGGTAACCACCGACCATGGGCAAGCAAATGGTAAGCTTAATCACATGCGACTGCGAGTCGAGTGTACCCTTTTTTGTCATTTATAAAGCCGAGAGCGAACCCACGCCGTATTGGTGATATGCTTGTATGAGTTGTTAGGTAATCAAACTCAATTCCAACCTAACTCATTGAGCCACCCTGGACCCCACAGAAAATGAAGTAATACTCAAGGAATCGGTAACTTATTAGACGAGACAAAAGAAGCATTCAAGGAGAACGAAACCGAAATAATGTAGGTAAAAAGAGAAAATATTGTCGTTAAAGCAAAGTTGTTAGAGATGGAAACTGATATTAGAATGTTTAAGAACGAGAGAGAGGAAATGAAGGAATCATTATTGGACCTAAAGTGTAGATCGATGAAATAAAATCTGGTATTTACTGGTTTGAAGGAAAAACCGTATGAGAATACAGAAGAAAAACTACGTGGTTTCTTAGGACAAGAACTCGGAATCGAACATTGGATATAATTCGGTAATATTCACCGATTTGGTCCGAGAAAACCAGATAGCTATTATTACCCCAGATAGCTATTATTAGGAAAACCTAAGGACAAGTAACGATGATAATAATGTGTTAAATATCTCCCTGTTGAACTAAATTCACCACGGACGAATGATTTAAATAACAGTAAATATATTTCTACAATTGATAGTTGTTTGAAAACTTGTTGTTTATGCTTAAATGCTTGTAAAGATAATGTAGATCATGTTAGACTACTTGCACTCAATTGTTGTAGAAATAAAAGAAAACTTAACTACCCAGAATTTATTGAAATGATAAATGACTTTGATATTCTATATTTAGTTGAAACCAAAACTGATGATTGTGAAATTATAAATATCCCACCAGAAAATTATAAATATGCGTCGATTGACGCTTTAAGTGAAATTGAAAATGAGTTTCAAAACAATTATAAATATTGTTATCTACATGGTGATTTTAATAGCAGGACTTCAAAAGAACCCGATTTTATTGATTTTGAAAGAGAATCAGGTAACGATGAGAATGTTGAACATTTATTTATAGATACAAGTAATGTATATATGTTGAAAGAATTAGGTATTCCCCTAAGACGGGCTAATGAAGATAAGGTTATAAACCAGTATGCTTAAAATTGTTAGATTTTTGTAAATATAATGATGTGTTCATTTTAAATGGTAGAATAGGTGAGGACAAAGAAATTGGTAAATTTACATGTAAAAATGTTGGTGTTGTAGACTATATCATTACATCTCCAGAGTACTTAAAGCATATTACTAATTTACAAGTGTTAGAATTTAGCAAACTTCTTTCATATGTCCATTGCCCAATATCAATTTTTATAGATAATGTTAAACAATATTCATGTATGAGGTAATCGCCAAACATTACAGGTGACGATAACGTATATAAAAACCACGCAGGTGGGAAAATTCTAAAATTGTCCTTTTTCTGAAAAATCTAGACTTAGAGCTCATGAATGACTTAGATAATTCTGTGAATAATCTGAGTCCCGAAAATTTTTCACAAGCTGATCTTGATAATTGTGTTGAAAAACTCAGTAAACCTTTTACAACTTCAGCTATGACAACTTTTGGAATTAAGAGATCGAGAAACATAAGAGAGAAAAATAGTAAAAAAAGTGTATCTGAAAAGCCTTGGTCCGGATTAGACTGTAAATATGCTAGACAAAATTATAGAAAATAATTATAAAAAGGGTAAACATAAGAGAAATAAAACAGAATCTTCAAAATTAGAAATGAAGAAGACAGAAAAGAGTATAAAAAGCTGCTCAACATAAGTATCGTTCATCATAGGAAAGAAATGAGACAAAAGCTGAAGGAATTAAGGTAGAGCAATAGTAAAGAATATTGAAAAATATTAAATTCAGGTTGTCGTAAGAAGCAGCCAAATATTTCTATTAGCTGACTTTTTGACTTTTTCAAAAAGTTAGATGAACCTCCTCATAACATAGATAATGATCATGATCTCCTGGATATAGAACCTCAGTGTATAAATACCCCAAATATTGAAATAAATGCAGAAATTACCGCAGATGAGATATAAAAGTATATCAAAGATTCATAACCCGAGAAGGCAAGTGGCGATGATAATACAATAAATGAACATATAAAATCATCAGCACATTTGCTGATACCAATCTATGCTAAATTGTTTAATTGAATATTCGATTCAAGTAAAGTACCGGGTACTTGGCACTCAGGAAATAGTATCCCCATATTCAAAAACAAGGGGAAATCTGATGATCCTAAAAATTATAGACCAATTTTGATTTTGAGCTGGCTAGGGAACCTTTTTACCTCTATGCTTAATAAAAGATTGAATGCTTACTCAGACGAATTTTTGTTGATCAACAAAAGCCAAGTAGGTCTTAGACATGGGTATTCAACCAATGATGATATATTTTCTTTGTACTCATTATTTGAGCATTTAACCTTGAAAAAGAAAAAAAATGTTCTGTGTATTTATAGATTTTGAAAAAAGCTTTCGAGACTGTTTGGAGAGAGGGTTTAAGGTATAAATTACTCATGAATCATATTAATGGTAAAATGCACAATTCGAAACCTAGAATTACGTATGATAATGAATTTTCCGATTTTTTACATGTGGGAACGGAGTCAGACAAAGAGATTCCTATTGCCTTTCTTATTTTCTTTATACTTAAATGATTTGGAAACATTTTTAGAAAATAATAATGTAACTGGTTTGAAAACTTTTGTTTGCTATTAAATGATACTGCTCTTTTGGCAAAATCTGCAAGTAATTTACAAAATAGGTTGGATCTATTCCAAGAATACTGCATCAAATGGAAATTTAAAGTAAATATAAACAAAACAAAATTATGATTTGTCCCAAGGGAAGATTGCCAACAAACATTCATTTTTAGTATGAGGATAAGGAATTCGAGATTGTAAAAGATTTGTGTATCTTGGGATAAAATTCAGCAGGTCAGGGTCATTTAGTATGCTAAAAAAAGAACTGGTGAACATGGGAACTAAAGCTATGTATGAGTCACTAAAAAGGGGCATATTTCATAATTTATATATACAATGTCAAGTAGAACTATTTGACAGTATGGTCAAGCCAATAATACTTTATGGGTGTGAAACTTGGGGATTTGGAAATAACAAAATTATTGAAAGGCTACATTTGTAAGCTACTTCTACATCTAAAAACTTCAACTCCCGATTATATGGTCTACGGTGAACTAGGAAGAAATCCCATCAGAATTAATATTACAGTTAGAATGATAAATTTCTACTGTAAAATTATTATGGGGAAACAAAGTAAAATTTCTCACATATGTTATAAATTACTTTATAAATAACAATAATTTTATAAGAGATGGATTATGAACAATATCCAGGATATTTTAGATAAGAGTGGTTTATCATATATATGGCTATACCAGAATTGCATATAAGAAAAATGGTTGGGTAATGTTATTAAGATGAATTTAATAAATCAATTATTTGAATTATAGATTATACTAAAAGGGGATATCGCTTAAAAATTATTTGGAAATTTTGAAGGATAATGACTTATTCTTACTTTGTCGTTTCCGTATCTCTAAGCACATACTTCCCATTGAAATCGGTCGGTGGCAAAACATAAATCGACAGAATAGAGTATGTATTTTGTGTCAGGGTATGGAGTTGGGAGACGAGTTTCATTATTGGCTCGAATGCACAGACTTTATATAGGACAGAGCCAGGTTGATTCCCCAAAACTACAGATGTAGTCCAAATACTGTAAAATATTGTGCCTTGATGTATTCAAATTATGTGGTTGAATTATGTAAATTCATTAGAATAGCTAAGAATAAAGTATGTCCTTAGGTAGCGATTGAGTTGATATTGATTTGTTTTCTTCCTTTTAGAAACGGATGTAAATATGTTTGCATTTTTGATATTGATCTCTTTACCATGTAACATGGCTATGAGAAATAAAGATATACTATTGATTATATTTCAGCTGTATCGTGGCGTGTAATTAACATTAAAATTAAACAATGAAATATGACTTACAACATTACGTATATAAATCTAAATACGTCTTTTAGAATTGATACATGACCTAGTTTGAATGAAATATTGAAAACAGTGCACATTAACCATACCCAAAGTGAGCAGTTATACGATCTTTAAACTTCCGACATGTTTTGCCTTGTAGAAAGTAAGCGTATATAGGGTCGACACATGTAAGTAGCTGTTAACATAAGATTGAATGAATATGGTTATGGACACGAACATGTTAAATAAAGAGAAACGAGATGAAATAATAAAGTAATTGTATTGAAAATAAATATGTAAGCAGAAAGTTAAAAAGGGGGTGGCTTTTCCAAGCCACGAGAGCCTGTGGCATTCGATTATATTTTTTTTTCTCCCAAAGATTTTTGAATTATTTATCTTTCAAATATCTTGACTATGAGCGTTCCTTATGAATGTATATTTCTGCTGATGGACTGTTACTACCCAAGGATATCATCCGACCAGTAGTCAGTCCTTCGCCACTGACATGAAAGGGTCTATTAGATATATGTGTCATTGAAATGTTCAGTTCCTCCATAATGTAATCATTACTAAAGCTAAAGTTCTCCTCCTTCAGGAATATATAGCAGTAGCCGCATTTGACCATGTTGTTTCGACCCTTTGGTTTCCTTGTTCCCAAAACCTTTTAAGTTATTTTTTTATTTGCAAAATGTTGAGTTTGAGCGTACACGTACATGATGAATGTTGTTCCAGAAACGAGTTTTGTGTTCTGTATTATATGTCTACGTTTTTATGTTTACAAAATAACACGACACGAATAATTATGTGATAAAGTTTGACAGTGACTTGCTACAAGTCAATGGTTTTATCCAGGTACTCCGGTTTCCTCCACCAATAAAACTGACCTTCATGATAAAAACTGAAATATTGTTGAAAGTGGCGTTAAACACCATAACCCTAACCCTTACCCACAGCACGAATAAAAGTAACATTAATTAAAAAATGACAAACGGATAATAGTTGTTTTTATGTAGAAATCGTACATGACATCATACGCTACTTACTAATATCACACAATTTTACCATTCCTTGCTTTAGTTTAACTCTAAATTCTAGTTTCTTCCCATCTACACTTCGTGCCTGGAACAGCTTAGACTTAGAGAATAGAAATGCCCCCAGTTATACTAGCTTTGAAAGGCAACTAGTAAACAAAGCCTTAATTCCAGTTCGGTATTCTACCGGTGTACGAAAATGGAACATTATTCACACTAAATTACGTTATAATTACAGTATACTTAACTACGATTGATTCAGATTTAATTTAAAGGACAATGCTGGTTGTGCTTGTTGTTTTGAGTGCGAAAATGTATTGCACTGTTTTTTGAATGTCCAATTAATGAACACATCAGAAATACTCTATGTTTAATACGTCAAATTTACGGAGCTATAGATATAGATATATAATTTTTATGGAAATGAAAACTTAACTGAAGCACAAAATGTTGATATTTTTATAACAGTTCAAACGTTCATACGTAATAGTCATAGGTTTCACTAGTTCTTTTTTCCCCCTCTTCTTTGTAAAATTTATTTTGTCTTTATTGTAAACGGTTAATTTCACTTACAAATTGTTCTAATATTTATTTTTATTGAGTTTTGCCATGTAGTATTCTACCAGAATATACTATATTTAGCATATATATACATATATATATATATTTGTGAAGTAGTGATGCAATATTTTAGATACTTTTTCTATAACTTACCTGTTTGCTGTCAATATTTCTAAATTTCCCACAAATAAATAGCACTAACTACAATTTGTATTTAATATAATTTCTAGAAAAAAAAAATGTAAGAGTCTTCCCTATTGCAAGTACAAGATCGTATACAGTGACTAATGATATAAGTAGATAAGCAGGAAAACTAATTCAGATTGGATAATATTCTTCAAGAGGACAAATTAGACTGTAATCACTCGTTTAGCTTCCCGAGGCAAGGGTCGCGTATCGTCAAAGTGTATGTAGGACGCTTGCTAAAATCTAACAGAAAGACAAGAGATACCACACTGTCGGAACAGTTCTAAAATCTAACAGAAAAAGCAAGAGATACAACACTGTCAGAACAGTTCCAACATCTAACAGAAAAACAAGAGATACCACACTGTCGGAACAGTTCTAAAATCTAACAGAAAAACAAGAGATACCACACTGTCGGAACAGTTCTAAAATTTAACAGAAAAACAAGAGATACCACACTGTCGGAACAGTTCTAAAATCTAACAGAAAAACAAGAGATACCATACAGTCGGAACAGCGCCAAAATTTAACCGAAAAACAAGAGATAACACACTGTCGGAACAGTTCTAAAATATAACAGAAAAAAACAAGAGATACCACACTGTCGGAACAGTTCCAAAATCTAACAGAAAAACAAGA
>MJUT01065416.1:53211-69887 GCA_002080005.1 Gigantidas platifrons | reverse complement strand
TGTAAATATATTGCATTCATTGTTAGGCGTCTGTCTTTTCCGGGGATTTGGTAGTTAATGAAAAAATATAACAATCCCGGATCGCAAGTCTTCCTGGGTTTGTTCTATTAGTTTTCGTGCCAAACATGCACTTTAAAGTGTTAGTATAGTCGTCATTCACAGTCATACGTCATGATGAATGAATGAATGAATGAATGAAACAAATATAAGCTATACATTTTAATAAAATAACTATTACGGTGACATATTCCCCTTCCAAAAATAATAGTCAGCCTCTGAATCCATAGAAATAAAAAAAGAAATCAACATCCCACCAATTAATGCAAGCGATAATATCTTTATGTACAATTATATATTCAAATTATGTTCGTTTATATCAATGGTGGTTTCTAAATTACGTGTCCATGCGGCACTCAGTGCATGAGTAGGATGTATCCCATCTACCAGTCTTGCATAAATGTAATGAGTTTTCTTACCATTTCTCTTATTAACATAAGAATGCAAGAATGGAGATACGACCCCATTTTCCAGGTTTTTATGAATGATATATCTATTTACTGTGTACAGGATATAATTTAGCTGTTCCTGCATAGTAGGATATTCTGTTTCATGCTTCAAATGAACAGTTTTACCAACAAATTTCCTGTGGGAGTTCCATTTTTTGAAACTGATGGTTGTTATTGTACCAAAAACAATTTCACATCATCTATTTCCCCTTCGTTTCTCAACATCTGATATATCGTTTTGTACATGTACATCTTTCTCTAAATTGAGATAAGAATCCTCGTACTTTTCCTTCTTGTCTCGAGTTAATGTACATATATCTGGGATTCCAGCTATATAATACACTATTTTAGGATCAATGTTATTACATAGTTGTTTTTCGGTCAAATCACACAGTTTGCTATATGTTCCACCTGGCAGAATGTTAACTTGCTTATACTTCACCTGATTCATGCTACGACCACGACTTGATCCAAAAATGTAAGAATGTGTATACATACCTTTAATGTAAAATTAAACAATTTTGGTCGACGATCTAATATACCCAGGTGGCATTTATCTCTCTGTGTATACTTTAATTATCGAACAAAAGAGTTAAATATATATTTATGTCCCTACATCTAAAAAAATATATATATTCCCCATAACGATCTGGCATCTTTGTATGTCTACCAGTACGACGTACAATGTCTCACGTCTGTTCTATTGGACTCTGAATACTATTTATCAGATTGTCAACCTCATCACTTACCTCATTCTCATATGTAACTTCAAACAATCCTTCATCATGTTGATGACTCCCAAGTGAGTCGTCATTACGACTACTAGACCTAGTCGTGTGCTCAGAAACAATATCGTCAGTGTCATTACTTACTCCAAGACTCCTTGAATGATTCTACATTTCTAATATCGACTCTGATGTTGCTGACCCAATAGGACTGAAGACTTCAGCCAATGCGTTTAATGACCTTTGCGCTGAAATTTTATGAGGGGTTGGAACCACGTGTGTAACAATATCTTCATCAGAATCAGACTCATCAGAAAGTTGGTTACCACTAACACCACATGTGTAACAATATCATCATCAGACTCATCAGAAAGTTGGTTACGACTAACACCACATATGTAACAATATCAGCATCAGACTCATCAGAAAGTTGGTTACCACTAACACCACATGTGTACCAATATCATCATCAGACTCATCAGAAAATTGGTTACCGCTAACACCACATGTGTAACAATATCATCATCAAACTCATCAGAAAGTTGGTTACGACTACAGACCCTGGATCGTTTAACCTAACAGATATTTCGTATCGTTTGCGTTTTTCGTTTTTTTCATTTGCGTGTACCGTTCGTACGTTTTTCGTTTTCCGTTCGTTTGCGTTTCGTGCGTGTAATTTATTCTTTCGTTTCGTGTATCGTTCGCTAGTTTAATTAGACTAATACACGAAACGAAATACGAACAAACGATACACGGAACGAACGATGCACGAAAAGAACGATACACGATACACGAAACGAACCCACGCTACGATTTCCAGTTTAAAATAATTACGACAATTTCAATCTTACTATTATTAAAAAAAAATTAATTAAAGTGTAAACAAAATTTTACATATACAAACATGTATTTCCTTTATTTACATGTACCAGTAATTTTGTACAATAAGGGAAAAACATATTTAATAAATGCATTTTTTCCTTAATTTACTTTAGGACAAATAAACAAGAAATTATCTACATGTATGTAAACAAACGCCTCTGGCAGTTTCACCTGGGAAATACATGCACTGCAGGTGTGAAATGTCAACTCTTACATTTGTAATTTCATTCTAATTAACAATTATATGACCTTTTGAAGCCACACGCCTCTCGGACAGCTTAACCGATAAAATAAATGATACACGTATGTCTGGTTGGAATTGTCAATTCAGAATCCGAATAATTAATTCTGTATAATCATATAATTACATAAATATAAATTCTGTATAATTATATAATTAATTAAATACAAATTTTGTTTAATTAGATAAATAGAAAATCATATTTGGAAGTCAAATATATGAGATTTAAAATTTAATTATAAATATTATTATTAAACACATTGGATGATTGATTTTCGATTGATTGATTTTTGGTGTTTAACGCAACTTTCAACAATATTTCAGCTATATCATGGCGACCAGTTTTAGTGGTGGAGGAATCCGGAGTACCCGCAGAGAACCACCGACCATGGGCAAGCAACTGGTAAACTTTATCACTTGCGTTGCGAGTCGAGTGTACTCTTTTTTGTATTATACAAAGCCAGGCGCGAACCCACGCCGTATTGGTGATAGGCTTTAAACACATTGGTAATATAAATTATTTAATATAAATTGAATTATCCTATTACTTTACCGACTAATTTATCATTTATATAAATAACTTGCTTATAAAATATAAGATTACAGAAGTTAATCACATCAATTTGCACAAAAGTCATTCAAATAATAATACGATATTATTCGTGTATCGTGCGTTCGTTTCGTGTATCGTTCGTTTGTTTCGTGTATCGTGCGTCGCTTCGTGAATCGTGCGTTCGTTTCGTGTATCGTGCGTTTGTTGCGTGTATCGTGCGTTCGTTTCGTATATTGTGGGTTTTTCGTGTCGTTCGTGTGAATCGTTCGTTCGTTTTCCGTTCATTTCGTTTGCGTTTTTTGTTCTTTTGCGTTTCGTGCATAGTGTAAACTTATACGATCCAGGGTCTGTGACACCACATGTGTAACAATATCATCATCAGACTCATCAGAAAGTTGGTTACCACTAACACCACATGAGTAACAATATCATCATCAGACTCATCAGAAAGTTGGTTACCACTAACACCACATGAGTAACAATATCATCATCAGACTCATCAGAAAGTTGGTTACCACTAACATGATCTACTTCTGTCTATACAGGTTTTGCTATTGGTTCCTTGTCGTGTGCTATGTCCGAAATTTTAGTGCAGCACATAATTGGATTTAACGATTTCCTAATCTGATGTACCAATTCTTCAGTTAGTAAAGAATAAATCGGAAGTAGTAGGTTACTATGAACTGTTTTGGTTTTCAATTTTCCCTTTCCATACTCTGTTCTAATTACATATACTGGAATGGTGTCGTCATGTTGAGAATCAATAACGTATGGTTCTCTATCCCAACGGTTTGCTAGCTTTTGCTTACCTCTTAAATGAATGTTCTTAAGCAGAACCCTATCACCTTGTTTCAAGACTGAATTTCTTACTTTCAAATCATAGCTTGTTTTCTGCCTTCTACTTGTTTTATCATCAGCTTTAGAAGCTGTTTAGTATCCAATGTATCCAAACTTTAATCTCTTCTCTAATTGTCGACCGTATGATTCATGACTTTTACCTTGACCTAACTCTGTGTTTACTCCTAAGAAAACATCAATGCTAAGGCGAGGATGCCAGGCAAACATTAAAAAATGTGGAATGTAATTTGTACTCTCATGCTTAGTAGCGTTATGCGCATGTACCAAAGGAGCTACATAATTTTTCCAATTTACCTTCTGTTCATCATTCAAAGTTCCTAGCATGCTTAACAAAGTAAAGTTAAACCTCTCACACTGACCATTTCCATCAGGATGATCTGGAGTCGTTCTAGACTTCTTAGAACGAGCCATCTTACACAATTCGCTAATAACTGTATACTCAAAACTTCTACCTTGATCGTTATGTATACGTATACGTATTGTTGAATGAATGATTCCCATAGGCATATGGCAGTAATCTGAGCTGTCTGATTCCTAGTAGGAATTGCCTGAACATAGCGCGTAAAGTTATCAGTTATTACTAGAAATATTTGCATAACCTCCCTTTGACTGTAAGCTCAAAACATATATACAAATCAACTCAAGTCGTTGACACGACTGAATACAGACTAATTCAGCAGAGTTCTTAACTTCTGTTTTCCTCAGGATGCAATTTGGACATATTGATACCTTATTTTCTACATCTTTGTTGACTCCAGGCCAGTAAAACATAGATTTCACTAGATATAATGCACGATATCTACCCTGATTGCCAGTATCATCATGCAAACCTTTCAAAACCACTTCTCTATAGTACACTGGTAATACAAGCTGATAGGTAGTCTCACTATTCATGTTACTTACCCTGTAAAGAATACCTTTTCTTATTATCAATATAATCCAGTCATATAACAGTTTACGCACATACTGCGATTTTTTGCCAATTTGTCTCTTTGTAAGTTTCTGTCCTACCTTTTCCAACGCTATGACTCTAGCTATATCTGTATCTCTCATCTGTTCATCAGTACATGTAACGTCACAAAATTAATTTACCCCTAGGTCGTTACCATCAACCAAAGCATCAAGACTCTGAGACATCAGTATACTCTCAGCCGAAGGGCAACTAGGCGACACTAATATTGCATCGCATATGGCCTTAACAGCATCGCTGAACAATTCCTGGAGATCCTGATCAAGTCTGGATAAACTGTCTGCAACAGTGTTAGACTTACCACACATTTACGTGAAACTGAAATCATAGCTTGCTAGAGCTGCTATCCATCTTTGTGACGTAGCATCGAGTTTAGCTTTACCCAGCAGATATGTGAGAGGCTTATTATCTGTACGGACTTGAATCTTATTTCCATATAAATAATCATGGAATTTATCCGTAACTGCCCACTTAAGACCAAGCAATTCTCTTTTATGTGCAGGGTAACGTTTCTCAGCAGCACGTAATGCTCTACTGGCATAGGTTACTACCCTATCTATGCCATTCTGTCGCTGATAAAGTACGGCGCCTAACCCGTTGCCATAAGCTAAAATAGGAGAACTAGTCAATACATCCATTAATCTCTCACGAGCAGCTTGCTGCTCCTGACCCCAATTCCACTTAACTGGTTTAGTCTTACCTTTCATTTTCCCATTATGTTTGATTTTCTTATTGGTATGGTGTTCAACAAGGAGATCATTTAAAGGCCTTACTATTTTAGCGTAGTCCTTGATGAATTTCCTGTAATAGGATGTAAATCCAAGAAATCGTCTCAAACATTTGATATTATATATTTCTGGCCAATTTTTTGCCGCATCAACTTTTTCTTCGTCAGTTTTAATGCCATCTTCAGAAACTACAAATCCCAAGTACTTGATCTCTTTCCTGAAAATCTCACACTTACTTCCTTTTAACTTTAAGCCATTTTCTCTCAAATTCCTGAATACTGACTCTTTTATGTGCAGGGTATCTAACTCTGACTCTAATCTTTCTATTTGTTCTGCTGCAGCCTTAGAGAAAATCATAATATCATCTAGATATATTAAGCACTCTCTTAGATTTATCACACCCATGCACCTCTCCATAAGTCGCTGGAACGTTGCACAAGCGTTCGTTAAACCAAACGGTAAGCTAGTATACTCATAAAAGTATAACGGTCCAAGATTAAATGCTGTATTATACCTGTCCGATTCCTTAAGATTACACTGTAAATAAGCTGAGCGTAAATCTAATCGAGAAAAATACTTACTTCCAGCCAAGCAATCCAATGTTTCTTCTATACGAGGAATATTGTGTGCATCACGAACAGTCCTCCTGCTTAGAGTTCTGAACCCTATTTACATACGCAAATTTCCATCAGATTTATGTACCAGTACTACATTAGACGAAAAAGGGCTGTTCGACTCTTTAATAGATCCTGAATCCAACAATTCCTTCAAATGCCCACGGATTTCTTCATATAAGGAAGCAGGAATGCGTCTAAGCGGTTGCTTAAATGGAATATCATCGGTTAATTTAATCTCGTGTGGTGTTCAATCAATGTTGTATAACCTAAGTAAGTAGAGCCTGTCGAAAGTACTGATTTCCATTTAGTCAACATACCTTGTAAATTTTCTTATGTGTACGTTGGTAAACCATCTTCGAGTTTAATACCAAGACTCTTACCTTCTGTGGTATTAACTGCCAATGACCTAGCTCTATTATCAAACTCAAAACCATTTCCGATGACCTTTACCTCTCTCAACTCACAAAAAAGACTTGGGTTTCATAACCGCAGGTTTTGCAGTAATGTTTCAAATCTTATCATGAATTTTCTGTCTACCCTTAACAGATACTACTCTTGGGCAAACAACAACTTTATCAAAGATATCACTAGAAAATGAACAATTTTCAGTAATTAAAGTCCCATTATCATCACCAGATGAACCCTTCATTTTAATCATACCAGAAACTGACATAACTGATGAACGCAGCAATGCCAACGGGCGACTATTTGAGGAACGCACCACACCAGAATTATTATGTAAGGATAGAAATGCAGTGTTCCACCGTTTTGAAATTGTAACTTCCTCATCCAGACAATATACAGTCAATGGACATAAGTATTCGTCACCCTCGATTTTACGCTATATATTTCATATAAAACCACATTTTTCAAACTATTTAATGGGAAGTCATTTCTAAACGGATTGTGATCATTTTGGTACCAGAAGAAGCAGTCATATTTAAATATTATTTGTTTATTTTAGCATGATTTTCCGTTAGATTGCCTTTATTTTCTTATGATTTAAAGAGATAATTTTTGTTTTCTGACGTCAAATTTGCTATATATTTTAACAAAAATAAAATCGGAAAAATCAAGATTTGTGCTTAAATCACAAGAAAACAAAAAGCATGCAGACAAAAATTACTATCAGATAAGCAAATAAAATTCAAATAATTCTGCTGTCTTGAAATAAATCTCATAAAAATCTGCCCAGAGATAGCTTTAACATATTTGTTTGAAAAAAGGAGGTTTTATCCTGAGAAAACCTTAGAATAAAAACAAATAGTATACGAGATTATTGACAGTTATTGGCCACAGCTTTAATTCAATTGTACATATATATAGATAGATAAATACATAAATAAATAAATAGATAAATAGATAGTAGTACATTTTGTATATATATATATATAGTTAGTTAGATTAAATGAAGACAACTAGCTTCGTACTTTCAAATGGTTAACGGTTGCCGAATTTTGTAAATGGCAACAGCTAGATAGATAAATAGATAATATCCATATGGAAATTGTAGGAAAATCACAAGTTGCCCTGGTAAACAGAGGTAACTGATGTTATCCGTTTGAAAACCAAGACACCCTGGGAACAGAGATGCTTGTTTTTTGACTTGAAGTTCGATATAAGGCAGCGAATTATGCCAAACTGGCTGAGAAACTGAAACTTTTCAGCTTACCAGACAGCCGCCACAGTGTGGGGGGAGCTGCATTATGATGTGCCAATGCTGCAATTAATGTAAAATTAAGAAAATGCCAATTAAAACTGACAATAAACCAATTATTTACAAAGTAAATTTAAAAAGTTTCTGCATATCCTGACAATTTATATACTTTTGTATTAGTTTCAAGGGCCCTGCAAATTGTGCACAGTAATATATCACCACCTAGCTAATTTAAATACACCCTATCATATATTGTTTTAAACTCCTCTCGATTCTATGTGATATTTGGGGATAATTATATAGCTGACCCCTGTGACTTTCTCTGGACGCACTTTAATTCATCATTTAGTTTCTTCCTCAGTTCTTTCAGAGATAATTTACCAATATCATTACCACTCAATCAATCATCTTTAATCTCATAAACCATATAAATTCAAGGTACAGAGAAGACATACATATACAATAACAAATACTAAATGGAGATATAACTATATTTACAATATACCATGTATATACAACAGATACAAGGGTGTGAGACATCCTCGAGAACAACAGATTTATTTATAGCTTCTATAAATTTACATGACTTTTCTAGTGTGTTTTTGAGCAGCATTCATAATTTGCTTAATCTAAGAACATTTGGTCTTCTGCTAATTTTGTAATAATGAATCTATTTCTAAAAATAGAAAAATGTTGACACAGGTATGAATGAAAATAAATCAGGATACGTTCCCAAACCATAGAGTGACATTCCAAGTCTTCCCTGCAACCATAGCTATAGGCTCATACCAAGTCTAGCCAAAGCCAAATGGACTCTCCCGTGCCAGTTTCTTAACTCGATAAATGGCTTACACAACTAAACATCTGACAATACTATAAGTATGTATCAGATAAACATCTGAAAATAATATATGCACGTATCAGCTAAACATCTGAAAATAATATAAGTACGTATCGGCTAAGCATCTGAAAATAATGTAAGAACATATTAGCTCAACATCTGATAACAAGATAAGTACGTATCAGCTAAACATTTAAAAATAATATAAATACATATCAGCTAAACATCTGAAAATAATATAATTATGTACCAGCTAAACATCTGAAAATAATATAAGTACGTGTCAGCTAAACATCTGAAACTAAAATACGTACGTATCAGCTAAACATCTAATAACAAGGTAAGTACATATCATAAGCTTAGTTCATATCAGATAAACATCTGAAAATAAGATAAATACATAACAGCTAAACGTCTGATAATAAGATTAGTAATTGTCAGTTAAACATCTGAAATAAAACATCTGAAAATAAGATAAAAACATAACAGCT
Source organism: Gigantidas platifrons (assembly GCA_002080005.1). Classification (NCBI taxonomy): domain Eukaryota; kingdom Metazoa; phylum Mollusca; class Bivalvia; order Mytilida; family Modiolidae; genus Gigantidas; species Gigantidas platifrons. The sequence goes on along the minus strand of MJUT01065416.1, from coordinate 60,818 downwards.
AAACATCTGATAATAAGGTTAGTAATTATCAGCTAAACATCTGACATAAGGTAAGTTCATATCAGCTAAAACATCTGATTATATAATAAGTTCTTATCAGTTGAACATCTGAAAATAAGATAATACATAACAGCCAAACATCTGATGGTGATAATAAGGTTAGTAAATATCAGCTAAACATCTGAAATAATATAAGTACATACAAGCTCAACATCTGATAGTAAGATAAGTACATATCAGCTAAACATCTGAAAATAAGATAAGTTCATATCAGCTAAGCATCTGCTAATAATATAAGTACATATCAGCCAAACATCCGATAAAAATATAAGTTCATATCAGCCTAACATCCGATAATAATATAAGCTAATATTAGCTAATCATCTGATAATAAAAATAAGTACATATCAGCTAAATAACTGATAATAAGATAAGTACCTATCAGCTAAGCATCTGATAATAATATAGTACATATCAGCTAAACGTCTAATAATAAAATAAGTACATATCAGCTAAACCTCTGAAAATAAGATAAATACATATCGGCTAAACATCTGAAAATAAGATAAATACATATCAGCGAAACATCTGATAATAAGGTTAGTAATTATTAGCTAAGCATCTGCTAATAATATAAGCACATATCAGTTAAACATCTGATGATAATATAAGTACATATCAGAGAAACATCCGATAATAGGATAAGTTCATATCAGCTAAGCATCCGATAATAATATAAGTACATATCAGCTAAACATCTGATAATAAGGTTCGTAATTATCAGCTAAACATCTGAAATGAAGATAAATACATCAGCTACACATCTGATAAGATTAGTAATTGTCAGCTAAACATCTGAAATAAGACAAGTTCATATCAGCTAAACATCTGATTAATAACATAAGTACATATCAGCTAAACAGCTGGGGTCCGTTGTTGAACTTGTGATTAAGCTAATCATATGATTAGCCATAATTACATGATTCATTCCTAATCACATACTTTGCTAAGGTAATGATTAAATTTTGTTGCTGAACTCTTTTATAATTAATGTATTAACTAATCATCTCTAATAATTGAATTAGCTCATTGTGTGATTAGATGGCGTAAGCGGTAACCAGCTAAAATTCTAACAAACACATCTCATGCTATTTCAACCGCGGAATTGATACCGTGAATATTACACCATTACATCAACAATTGATGCCGTGGAATATTCTACATTCTACATATTCTACATTCTAATGTAGTTGTTTAATATTCCTGGTTTGTGATTTGACAATGCTGTAATTTTCACGGTATCAATTCCACGGTTGAAATATCATGAGATTATTTTAGTCGATAACCGCTTACGTCATCTTGTCAATAATGTGGCAAATACACATCTATACACATGATTACATTAAGAATGGAGATAACTGTATTGTATTTGAAAATTTCACGGCATCAATTGTTGATTTAATGGTGTAATATTCACGGTATCAATTCCACGGTTGAAATAGCATGAGATATTTTTCTTAGAATTTTAGCTCGTTACCGCTTACGCTATAATGTCAATAATGCGGCAATACACATCGAGATACACATAATTACATTAAAATGGAGATAACTGTATTGTATTTGAAAATTTCACGACATCAATTGGAGATTCAATGGTCGGAAATATTCGTTTACTGGCTCCGCTAACCTTCAAATCTCCAATTGATGCCGTGAAATTTTCAAATACAATACAGTTATCTCCTAATTCTTAGCTAGAAGTGCTTGACTGACCCTGTAATTGTACTGCCCATGATCATGATTAATCAAAATGAAAAACAAAATAATACCGGAACAATTCTAAAGCAAATATCAAAATCACAGAAAGAGGCAAAATCGATACCAAGTACACATTAATACATGATATATTGTGTGTGTTGTCTTTGCAGTGGAAATGAATCTGTGCAGATGTTTGAAATTCTTTGTTTACGTCTATATTATCTTTTGGGATGTAGCTATCAAGAGCATTACATAGTTTAAGCATATTTTATTAATTAATTCAGCATAGCATTATACTATTGAACTATATATGATATATAATACAAGATAATTAATAGGATTGGGAGACAATTTACATTAATATTCGCAATATGCACAACGGTAAAAATATAAATTGTACATTCATATAGCTTGATTCATCATCACCTGTTAACAATGCACCTTGGTTGTAACATGCACAGGGTCAGAAATGTAACTTACATAATAAAAATCATCACACCCAAAGAAACAGGGAAAATATACTTATATTAGATATATAAACAATTATGCAACACAATAAAATTAGTATGCATTCAATAAACTATATTTCCAATACACCAAACAAAAATATCAGTATGATATCCATTTGTCTTGTTTTGTATGACAATACAATATTTTTAAAGTAAAGTATGATCGAGACATTGATTCGTTCTTTACAATAAGATGGGAGTGTTATCTAATGGGAAGACAGAGAAAATGAAAAATAAAAACTGTTAAGAATAAAAGGGGCAAAATTTCACATAATTAGATCAAATAACGATCTTGAATTTGTTTCATTGTCTATTGTGTACATAGAGTCTATGTATTGATTACCGTGGTATTAATGTCTTAACAGCTAGAGAACATCGAAGGGGCAATAAAAAAAGGACAATCCAGAAAAACTGGCAAAATAGGGTACATAAGACGAAGAAAAAACACAACGCAATATATGATGGACACCACTATGTGGAAACAAACACAGATAACGTAAATAAGACATGAGCACCCCTACAAACAACCGGGGGAAAAGACTAACCGATCATCGTTTTATACGGAAATCGTAACGGACATCAAAACACAGAACTCAGAACGTAAAGACATGTAACAAGATAACACAAAAAAGTATTATATCGATCAAACTTATATTTTACATTGCAACTTTGGTATACTGTAACATTGTGTGTACATAATCATGTACGTGTAAATCTGCTTTTAGAAAAATAAACAAATTACAAAAAAAGTATTCAATTGTACACAATGCCATCGGAAGACATAATAGTCAACTATGAACCGAACAACTTGTTGAAAGATAAGATGAAACGATTCAAAAATAAATCCTTCACCTAATGGTTGAGTTGATCAGGTATGATGAGAACGAAGTTATTTGTTCTATCATAAAACATAATTTTATTTACAATTTAAAGAATATTTCTGAATGTTCAACGTATTGCAAAATGCACGAGGCGGCATATTTACACATTTGAATACAATGATTCGGTGTTAAGATATTCCTGTATGCACCGGTAACAAAATTCATATTGCTCCTGAAATGAAAAGAAAAAAAAAACATTATAGCGTATGGTATGTACAACAGATATAGACATTTTAAACAAACACGCGCAAGTTATAATAAAAATTGTACCAGAAATATACCATCTCGGGAGAAAGTTCTTACATTGGTTGTTTGCCCCCGAGTGGCTCAATGAGCTAGGTAGTTGGATCACCTAAACAACTCATACAAACCTATCTCCAATACGGCGTGGGTTCGCGCCCAGCTTTGTAGATTACAAAAAGAGTGCACTCGACTCGCAGCCGCAAGTGATAAAGTTTACCAGTTGCTTGCCCATGGTCGGTGGATCTCTCCGGGTACTCAGCTTTCTTCCACCACTAAAACTGGTCGCCATGATATAGCTGAAATATTGTTGTAAGTGGCGTTAGACACCAAAAAACAAAAACCACTTTCCACAATATTCTAGTTATATCGTGGTGGTCAGTTTTATTGGTGGAGGAAACCGGAGTACCCTGAAAAAACTGCCGACCTGCAACAAGTCACTGACAAACGTTATCATAAAATGTTGCATCGACTTGTGTCTAGGGACCGTCGCGGTCGTGATCGTATGTTAGTTGGATTTATAACTGTGCAATCAGTGACTATCACCACTAACGGTGTGAGTTCGAATCCCGGTCGATACAACATATATCGTAACATATCTTCCTACATAGTATATATAACTATGAAAATAGATTTGTGACAGTAATATTTGAGGGATTGAACATATTTTGCCAACACTTTTATAAAACAAGATGATTTATATGTATGTTGTTGCTCATCCTGCCACGAAACATAATTAAATCACCACATTTATATCTTAAAATTAATAATAAAGTTATTATTACAATGTGCTCACTTCAACGTTGTTAATTAGGTCGGCCATGTTTGTTTTGTTTTTGACGAGGGCCAAATGGTTATTAAAGATTGTTACATGAATGCACTCTTTTCCTCTAAATTTGTTATGGTTTATATACAGATTGTTACACCGTTTAACTCGTGGTATAAATATTACTTGTATACCCTGGAGGTGTGTGTCCATGTAGGGGTGATAGTCCGTCGTGTTTGTCAAATTAAAAGCCGAATTTCAAGTGTGATCTGTAATATATTTTTATATTTGGACAAAATATAAAAAAACAACATAAGAAGAAATGTCACATTATATGTATATGTTCTGTATGACTCTAATAATATATAATTTCTTTCCCGAATAGATCATTTGTGTGACACCTTCATTATTTATACCTTTCACATTCATTATTGTATTTCTCTTTCGCTTGTCACTGTTAGAAAAGTTTTTCTCATATGGAATGATATTTTTTATTCGAATAATTTTACATAGCTATTTATTTTTTTATAGATACTGTTGCTGAAAGTCAGTGGAGTGTTTCTATGTTTTAATATTTCCTTCTAGAGTGCTCGTAAGTAAACAGATTTGACAATTAATATAATCAAGACCCGATAAGATTCTAACTAAAATGATGTACACTTCAAAGACCTTTCTATATATTAAAGTAGATAAAACTTACAATACTTGACAATAATTCCGGTCGTCGAGTCTGAATACGTCTTACTACTTGAAATATGTCAACTTCCTCATCTAGCTCCTTCTGCTCAATGACGAGGCTTGCTGCTACAAATAGTCCCGATCTGTACAACCATCCCAATAGAAGTAAATCATAAAATAAAAAAATAAAAAATACGCGAGGATATGACAATACTCCATTGTAATGAACATATGGGATTAAAGTTGATTAAAAATCAAAAACTACTCAAATGTAACAATATCACAATTTATATCGTTAAAATAAAAATGTGAAGACAAACGCTATATAAGAGCACATAAAATGAGTGATCAATATCAAAATTGTTAGTGACTTTCAGAAGGGTCATTGGTTTTCTCTGCTGTAGTCAGGTTTTCTCCACAACAAAGCTGACCATCGCGATACACGTATTGTATTGCTAAAAAATCTGATCAATATCAATATCATCACAAGTTATCCCACAGATACAAAAGAAATGTCATCACGATAGGTAAAAGCATCCTGCGGAGACTAATAATTCTGTAATAAAACCGAGAACCAAACATCTTCACCGAGTCACCTGTCAGGGTGTTCCTGCTCCAACAGTTAGTATGTAAACATATCTTGGCCTGCTCATTTTACGCTGACAACATCAATATAACCAGTACAAATTCTGTACTAACATTAATTGTCTTTGCCAACGTTAATTATGTGTCCACGTAAAATAATATAATACTTCAAAAGTTGCATTGTTGTTTTACACAAATTGTAGCTCATTATTCTAATTGACAAAATACCTACATACAACGACTATTGATTTCTGTGTTTCCATGACATCTTTTGCAATCACACCAACGAAGTATGCCACAACACTCTTTTCTGATGATGGTCTCCCTTTATCAAATGACCATATAGTTATATTTCTGGTATTGATCTGTGCCTGAAAAATGTAGTTGATGCTCTTTTTATATGAATGCTATTCATGTAAAAAAATATATCTCGGAACTTTCTTACTGACCTTTTTTTATCTATTACTGATTTTGGTAAATCATGCAAATATATGAAAGTGATAGTTACAGTACAATCGATTGGAAAACAATAAAACATATATTGCATTGTCTGCAAATATTGTGTTGTGCATTTGTTTTGTTTTTCTTCGTCTTGTGTGCCCTATGTTGCCAGTTTCTCTGGATTGTTCATTTTTCGATTGACCATTCGGTGTTGTCTAATGTTTATTTATGCTACTTACCTGTATTCTATTGTTGATAATTTTACTTGCATTTGGTTGTTTTTGTTGGTTTATGGTGCTTAACGCCAGCTTCAACAATATTTCAGTTATAACCTGGCTGTCAGTTTTATTGGTGGAGGAAACTGGAGTACACCAATCTATTGCAAGTCATTGACAAACTGTATCACATATTGTTGCATAGTACACCTCGCCATGAACAGGGTTCGAACTCACAACTTTAGTGGTGATAGGCACTGGTTGCTCAGGTAGTTGTAAATCCAACTACTATGCGATCACGACGACGACGACGACCCTACATTTGTATTTGAAACACTTGTTTGACCGCATCATGTCAATAAGAAGGGAGTTATTGGCACATTAAACTAGCTTAGTAAAAACGTAGATATCAAATGTAATGTGTATTTGTGTGTTAGAGAGGTACCAATGAAATGTAATGTGTATTTATGTGTTAGCGGCACCAATGAAATGTAATGTGTATTTGTGTGTTAGCGGCACCAATCAAATGTAAGGTATATTTGTGTGTTAACGGCACCAATCAAATGTAATATGTATTTGTGTGTTAGCGGCACCAAGCAAATGTCATGTGTATATGTGTGTTAGCGGCACCAAACAAATGTATTGTGTATTTGTGTGTTAGCGGCACCAATCAAATGTAATGTGTATTTGTGTGTTAGCGGCATCAACCAAATGTAATGTGTATTTGTGTGTTAGCGGCACCAATCAAATGCAGAGTGTATTTGTGTGTTAGAGCGGCACCAATCAAATATAGTGTGTATTTGTGTGTTAGAGCGGCACCAATCAAATGTAGTGTGTATTTGTGTGTTAGAGCGGCGCCAATCAAATGTAGTGTGTATTTGTGTGTTAGAGCGGCACCAATCAAATGTAGTGTGTATTTGTGTGTTAGCGGCATCAATAAAATGTAATGTGTATTTGTGTGTTAGAGCGACATCAATCAAATGTAATGTGTATTTGTGTGTTAGAGCGGCACCAATCAAATGTAGTGTGTATTTGTGTGTTAGAGCGACACCAATCAAATGTAGTGTGTATGTGTGTGTTAGCGGCACCAATCAAATGTAGAATGTATTTATGTGTTAGCGCGGCACCAATCAAATGTACTGTATATTTGTGTGTTAGAGCGGCATCAATCAAATGTAATGTGTATTTGTGTGTTGGAGCGGCACCAATCAAATGTAGTGTGTATTTGTATGTTAGAGCGGTACTGATCAAATGTAAAGGATCGTGGGAAGTTTCCGACAGTGTGGTATTTTTGCTTACTCATTTAATGTGTATAAATATGTATCTTTGTATATTCTAGTACCTTGTGCTTCAGACTAACAACAACTGTATCTTTTCCATATGATGACGATTTTCTTGTAATAATGAAACTGTCAAAGTACTTTTCCTCTCCTTCTTTCCCAGGTAGAAATGTCACATTCTATAAGTACACAAATATATTATATGGTATCTGTATTATCCATATGACATGGACATGAGAAAATCTGATGTAAAAATC
>MJUT01065416.1:26029-40417 GCA_002080005.1 Gigantidas platifrons | reverse complement strand
AAATTGCCATGCTACAAAAGCAACATTTTCTTTAATTTGGAGACTAGAAATAGGATTGTTATATGGCGCGACATTCAATACGTATAATATGTATGTGATAAAACTAAATAAGCGTAGAAAAATAATATTTGCAAAATGTGAAAACAATATGAACGTGAAATACATATTATGTCCTAGAACGATATTCATATATTTGCATAACATGCATGTATCTAATTTAGTGTGCGTGCCACGTTTCTGGATTAAAAATCATTAGATACGCTATAAATCAGAAAATTGGAAAGTGAAATAATTTAAATTCTACGGGACCAAGAAGACGTGTATATAATAAGTATATCACAAACACGCACGCATGAACACACACATACACACACACACATACATGTTTAGGGTGCCAAGTGGGGACATCTCTCACAAACAGGTCATATGGGGACTTCTTTCACGTTGAGCTTGCATTTGATTTGATATCAGTTTTGCTTAAAAAGAACTTAGTATCATCGCATGGAACAGTTGGTAGCTCAGAAACGTCGTTTTGATGTCATGAATTTAGTGGACTAAATGGGGACAAACATATTATACACAGTATGATATGAGATTTTCAAATGGGGACTTTTCGTGTTAACAAAGATATTCAAATGGGGACATTAGTGTGTCAATGGAATGTATACAAACGGGGTCATATTAGTTGTGTATAAGCACAGTTCAATTATGAGTTGAGGTGAATCATGTGGATCAGATCCACTCCGCAATGGAAGAACTTAGTTCATCGTATGCAACAGTTGGTAGCTCAGAAACGACGTTTTGATGTCATGAATTTAGTTAACTAAATGGGGACACACAGTATAAAGAAATTTTCAAATGGGGACTTTTCGTGTTAACAAAGATATTTAACTGGGGACATTAGTGTGTCAATGGAATGTATGCAAACGGTACCCTGGGCATATTAGTGTATAGGCACAGTTCATTTATGATTTGAGGAGGTGAATCAGGTTCACTGTGTATGCGTCCCGACCTCTTCCGGGCACGTCTGTGCATGCAGCCCATCCATTTCCGGTCTGGCGTCACTTCCAGTCAAAATTTAAATGTCCCCGCCAAAATTCATAAATTTTCAAATTATATATCAAATTAGGGTAAATCGGCTACAACAAAGCGATTGGTGACTTTCAAGGTCTTACTTCATCCCGTGTCCAGATATTCGGCCATGACCTAGGCCCATTTTTGCCCTTTTGGTCTTCGGAATGCCTCTGGATCCTAACATACTGTCTTTTTGAGTGTCTTTGATGTCCTATAGCCTTTATAACTCTTCTCACAGTCCTCCGTCCTATAGTTTCTGACCAAATTCGGCCCATAGTGACTTGTTCTCACTTCTAGGTCGTTCAATACCCCTTTTCAGGGTATTTCGAACCTTTTAAATCCATTGGAACCCATTTCAAATCCCTAACACTAACCGTTGTTGAGACATGCAGACCCAAACAGGCCTAAAGACCAATTTAAGTCCCAAGCTCCGTTAAATAATCTGGAAAACCGGACCCTTCATGAATTTTATTGTTTTTTCTGTTCCTACAATAGCGAGGGTCACTCTTGTGTTTGATATAATGAGTCAAGAGAGTACTAAAAATACGGCCGGGAACCGACCTACCAACTATCTGACTATGGGTCCTGCGGACTATTGGGCCTTCGGATAAATGGTATATAGGACCTACGGAATATAAGACCTTCACCATCAAGTTATCCAACTGTCATTTTGATGCATTTTTCAACATTACCACGTTGGATACAAGTTATCAAAATAAATATCGTGTGTTATTCCAATATCTTGATCTGTTGTAGGTGAAGTGTAGTAATCTGAACAACAGGTTGTTCGAACAATAGTATAATCTACACGCTCAAAACGACTCTTTGTGCCTGTCCATAAGTAATATCTCCAACATGGTGAACATAGTGGATGTCTTGTAACCCCGCTTTTATCCATGCAAGGATTAACGTTGGCTATTTATGATTTTAAATTTATGTGTAACAACTTGTGACTTGCATATATCTATAAATGGAATCTTTTGTTTGTCCAGTGATTCAACATTTTCTGCACGTCCATGTCGCTATATAAAGTCATTAAACGTAAACTTCTTATGCACATGGCAAAGTTTTTAAAATCTGTACTTAATAGGTAAAAATAAAGCGCTCCAGTGATTGCAGCTTGATACGACGGCAACACATTGAACCAATAAACATTGGGGCAAGTGTTGTCACAAATTTCATTCTTGACACAGTACTCATGTGGATTAAATACTTGTATTGACACAGTATTCATTGGGACTTTGCGCATGGGGTCCAATGCTAAACTAAGTCCACCGCTGGCGGCCATGTTTGTTGACCGATCGGAATCAAAGTATAAAAATTTAGAAAGGACCTTCTATTGGTCACTTCTGTAAAGTTTGATTTCATTTGGGTCAACAGTTCTGAAAAAGATGTACTTTGCATGTATTTCCTATATTGACCGATCGGCACCAAAGTAACAACACTTGGAAAGGACTTTGTCAGGATCATTGCCGTCAAGTTTGGTTTGATTCTGTTCAGTGGTTCTTAAGAAGAAGTTGAAAATATGAAAAGTTTACAGACGTTGGATGACAGACTACTGGCGCAAAGTTATGGTCAGGTGAGCTAATAAATCTGCAATAATAAATGTTCTACATCTAAATATGCAAAATCACCAATTTTGACCCCTTTTGGCCCTTTTTCAGGAAACGGTCAGGGGCACTATCCCCAAAATCACTAGAAACCTGCCATATGTGCCCAAGAACACTGTGACAAAATTTCATTAGTATTGGTACAATAGAACAAAAATTATCTTGATATTACAAAAGTGTGACAGATGGACAGACAGACAGACGACGGAAGTGAACCCTAAGTGTCACCCTGCTTTGCAGGCGACACAAAAATTTCATGTTATTTTATACCCAAACTCAAGTTGGTGGCAGAACAGGAAGTAGGTACCACATACACTTATTGCAACTTAAAATGACCGAACAGCAGACCAAACATGAAATAATTCCCTTTATTAGAAGCTGGGATATCTTTGAGGAAAAAATTGTGATATACATATTGACGGACAGAATGTACAGACACCAATTAAAAAATGTAATGCCCCTAAAGTTTAATGACAAGGGCATACACAATTTCAAACTCACACCATTCAGAAAGCTTTTGACAATGCAACACAATAGAGATAAAGTTTGTGAGCATATTTATTCAACATATTTAAACTTGAACAAACAAATAAGTCTAACATTAAAATTGAAAATATGAATATATTATTTCAATTATCATTTTTAAACATTTGGAACAACAACTAAATAACAATCATACATGGTCTAACGAGTCCATAAACTAGCAAATCTGACATATCAGTATTAACAACTCTACTGCACAAGGTTGGTGATAAATTAACTAATGCCAAATAAAATTAATGTTAAGATTCTCATCCCTGCCCACGTCACCTGTAAACCCCCCGCCTCATAATTTATTGCCATCGTAAAAAATCCGGATTTCCGGTTCATATTTTTTCCTTCATCGGTTCAAGTTTTAATCATTTATATACTTCCGGTTTAAAAACGAAAGTCAGAACAACTAAAATGTTCTTGCTTTTAAGGATAAAAGTTGGCATCATTGTGCTAAAAGACTGGTTTGGTACTTCTAATTCGGAGGTTAATTCTTTTATGGATGTATTCAATTTATTCTCATCTGGTGAAATAGACAAAGCCGGTCCAATATCGGAGGAATTCAACACATGAAGGATTGACGTTGCTGGAAAATAATAAATTGTAAATTATAAATTCTGCCCTCCCTCCCCTATTTTTTTGATGGAGGAGGATGATAATCTAAACAATAATTTTATTTGGCCTAATACGAATTTAAACAAACTGTTGCTTGAATTTTGATTAAGTTCAGTTATAAAAGATGTAAATTGTGGCTAAGGAGATAAAACATTTCGAGATCAAGACAACAATAGAATGGTTCTGGACAGATGAAGCGAAAACTAAAGGAAGCAAGGCCCAACAATTTCAAATAAAATTTTGTTGGGGATGTTATCATTTTACCAGAAAAATTCTGGTTCTGATAATGTTTAATGAAATTCTATCCACATTTGTCAAAGTTATTCCTATGTAAACAAAGGTTTTAAAACAGAACACTTAGTCTATCTTTTGAGTCAAAATACAGAAATTTGAAAAAAAAATTGAAATGTACATGGTTTGCTATCTTTTGACGTTAACAAAGCTTCTGAGGGCTGTTCCAGAAAAAAATCCATGGGGGGTGGGGGTTGAAGGCACTTTTAATTTGACCCCACCACCTATAACAAATTATACATTTCTTGTACCATGACCTATAGAATTTATTAACCAGGACACCTAACGACATACGAATGGGAATTATATAAGATATAAAAACCTATAGATTTAAAAATTTTGTACAATTTGCCGACTTCCGGTAAAAATAAAGGGACGTAATTCACTTCCGTAAGGGAGGTAATCTGTCCTGTAAAAATAAAGTGCATGTTAAAAAAATACCGTCTTTCACGTTTTTAAACATTGCCTTCTACAATGAACGCACAACAATATTGGCAAACAACCACCCATAGAATTCAATTTCAATTTCAAACAAACTACCCACATAATTCGATTTCAGATGTAAACAACGGCCCACAGAAATAAAATAAACCATCATACGACCACCGGTAGAAAAATATATTGTCTGCCGTCAAAGATTCCCAGGTATTTTTTCCAGGAACTGCCCTGACCAATTATCATTAAATTCAATCCACTTTTTTACAGAATTTAATCATTGAAAAGCTTTTAACCACCGAATATAGTGAAAAAATATAAGTCAAATTTGCAGGAAAAATAGGATTTTATTTTCTTAAAATTTCACTTGGGATGCAATCTTTTGACCGCAAAACAGCTGAAGACCAACTTTCAAAAAACTTGAACCTGTTGGTTAACCAAGAAAAGTTGACAACGACCAAATTGAAGATCGCTATGCCTTGCGTCGCAGGCAAGACAAAAAGGCACTTTGATTCCTATTGTCTTATATTTAGGAACAAATGTTGGAAACAATGAACAAAAAACAAAACAATTCTGAATCCAAGCACCTCAAAGATAATCATAGCCAATTTTGTTAACAAGAGGCTCCTGAGAGCCAGAATCGCTCACCTGGATCAAATATGACCTACCAAGGTAAGCAGACATAATCGACACAATTCTGAGAGCAAACACCCTAGATGATTGTGACCAAGTTTGAGTCCAATACCTTCTGCGGTTTCAGGGGAGAAGATCTTTAAAGAAATGTTAATGGACAAAGACATTGGACGCCAAGTAATGGCATAAGTTCACATTGGCCATTATGCCAGGTGAGCTAAAACTGGTAATGTTGATACAAAGCAGATCAAAACACTTCAGCAGATCTATTTTTCATAGTGGTTATTCTGTTTCTCACAAAGTCTTTTACATTTTTCCAGGTTCTTGTCCTCAAACAAGGCTCTTTTTTAAGACACTTTTCTGACTCCTCTTTCTTTGGGATTTTTGTTATGATATATGACTTCTAAAATGTCTGAACACTGCTGTTTTCTCCTCTTCACTCCAAGGTTTAGCTTTTCTGTCAGTTTTGTGATCTTCAATAAAAGAGAAAACAACAATGAAATCTTTACAATATGCATATCTTGTATTAGGAATCTGCAAAATAAAAACTTCCTAATTTAAGAACTGTATGTCTGAAGAAGATCCATATATTAAACATGTGATAAAAGGACTGTGACAAATAAAACTTTTGGTCAAGGCGAGATAAAAAAAAAATCAATGCACTGTGAAGTTTTTATCATAAGCCCTCAGACGGGTTCTATTTTATAATAAAATTCCATAATTTATGTACTAATGCAAATGCCTATCACGTTTCAAAATTATATCACTACTCCTTCACAGAAAACTAACATTAACCTGTAGGACAACCAGAGGCGGGACGGACGGACGGGAATACAAACCAAAAATCTATATGCACCCTACTTTCGTAGGTGGGGCATAACAAATACTCACAATGACTGGCAAGGAAGCATAAGTAACATGTGCTAGAAATCAATGGTGGGCATTATTATCCCCCCGCTTCGGATTATGTAATGCAGTCCGTCCGCACGTACGTATGTACGTAATGCCCCCCGAAATCTCGGGAACAATAAAAGATACAAAATTGAAACTTGGTAGCATACAAGAGCATGTAATGTAGTAGTGCACAGTGTGTTCGTAATTTCTGTCTCATGCCCTGGGGCCAAATTATGGGTGAAAATTCATTTTTGTGATATGCAATAAATGAGGAAATCTTCCAGACCATTTGGGCTTGGAAGCTGAAACCGGAAACGCGACTCACATTTTATGTAGCAACTTCAGAGAGTGTTAGAATTAGTGTATTACCCCTGGGGGCATGACCTCTAGGGGGTCCAAAAATCTAAAAATATTTACCTGTAACTCCTCTTACACCTATGATCAGAGAAACCTGGCAATAAGTGAATTAGTAACACTATTAAAGTTGTCTGTGCCAAAGGTTTCGGAATTTTGAAATTCACCCTCGGTGCATTACTACATTACATACTCTTGTATGTTACCAAGTTTCAAATTTGTATCTTTTATAGTTTCTGAGCTATCGGAGGGCATTACATACGTACCGATGGACTGCATTACATAATCCTCCCCTGCTTTCGTCAAGCGGGGGGATAATTACTTTTCTACATCAGAAAAATATGTGAACACCGGTTGTGGCCATTTTCGCGAATGACGACACATACCAATATACGACCGCAAATTTTAAGCATAAAACAGCAGGTAATGGATAGTGATCCAGTGTGTAACAATTCAAACTACCACTGCTGGTGTAGATGCAATATACTGCAGATGGTGTATTTCATTCATCATGCACCTTGGGAAAAGTTGGGCCTATGAGACTGATGGCTATAAAATAATTTAAGTTCAATTATATCCCCTTGAAAATGATGAGTAGCAATTAATTTCTTTCATGGACATCTTCTAGATGTACACTTCCTTGGTGTAAAGTTTTCTACAAATCCATTGTGTTATTTGGGAGAGTTATGTTATGAGACTAAAGGACAGACAGATAGGCTGATTTGTATATACCCTGTTCACTTGTTTGCATGGAATAGCAAAACATATATGTGTAGTCCATTCTACTTTCTCAAGATTCATACCTGTTGGATTTCTTACACTTTCTGCATCAGTTCCAGTCCTTTCATTTCTTGATTCATCTTGGTCTTTTGCTCCACTTCTAATTCTTTTTTGTTTATTCCTTGCTTCAGGATCAATAGCATCATCTATAATTTAACATTATGCATTAGCACATCAAGTGGTTAAACCATTATTTCTCTGAGAATTTTGGATGAACTAGTCAAAAGTGATGAGCTTGGATGGCCAACTGTGATCGAAGTTGTTTACCTTGACCTTGGACCTACAGATGTGGGCATTATTTGTGACGATCATTCTGACAGTGGTGAACATGCATGCAAAGTATCATTACACAACTCCAAACAGGTCAAGTAATACACCAGACACAATTTGTGATGGACGGACAGACAGACAAGCAGACAACTAAGTTGAGCAAGCTATTAATAACCCAAGATACACCCTGTCCCTAGATACAGCTAATTTAATAAGATAAATAAAAGAAATGGACACCACTGCCCCAGCCTAACAAAGTCGCTCGGTAAACAGAAAGTAGATGTCTGACAGATCTATCTGAAAATGACTTGCACAATACATTACTCATCATGAAAAAGCTTCATGCGAAATTTATTCTGACAAGTATTAGCAGAGATTTCTTTGACGAAAATATTTCTGGATGTAGATATGGACGTTCTGACGTATGTAAAATATCAGCAAACGTATGCCCAATGCCTAAAGGATTCTTTGATTTATACAAAAGATAGACAATAAGTTTAATTATGAAGTCTCATGTTTTACTACAGTTAAATAAGACTATGATAATATCTCACTCATTACCTTCATTGTCACTTAAGTCTTGAACCTCTCCTGCTTCTGAAAAGTATAACACAAATAGATACGAGTATGTGGACTGGAGTCGATTCTCCTGCTATTAATCAGTTTTTTTCCCCTTTTATTTCAAGAAAGATAGCAACTTCTTCCTAGTTATTTTAATTTTAGACTGCGTGCAAAGTATTCTCCTAGGCTATTTAAAATTAATGAGGTCTAAACTATTTAAATAGCAAGATGGTACTTCTAGTGTCAGAGATATAGACTTAACCCAAAACTTGGTTGCAAACATTTGGTGGCCATTTTGAAAAAAAAGTTTAGGAACAAAACAATGTTGCGAATGAAATTGCCATATCATGTTTGTCAAGAAAAACAAAATTCATTGAGATCCAACTAAGTTGAATTTTCTGATTTCTGCAATGGCAGGCATTTTGAAAATGACAGTCACCTTGTCAATTAGGAGTAGGGGCTCTAAGTCCTGTTTTTGGCTCAAATTTGAGTTTAAACTGGATTAAAAGTGGATGAATATATTTTTGAATGAATGTACACAATATATGCAAGTACAATTAGCAAGAATTAATGAACAGCTGTGTCAAGAGCACATGATACGACCGCAGCAGGTCAACACAGGAACGTAAAATAAGTGTACATTTAAAGCGAGTGTGGACACAATATTATGTTGGATGTACACGAAAATATGTGAGATTTGGATAAAAATAAAAAAAATGTGTGGTACTTTGTTAACAGTGTGATTTTGGCCCCTTTGACCCCTTATAGTTCAGTAACAGTAAGAGCTACACAAAATCTGTTGACACTCTATCAAAAGCTCATGTCAAGAGGAATCCAAAGAAGTAAATCCCATCAAAATCGGATAAAAAATAAATTTTTTAGGTACTATGTAAAAGTACGATTTTGGCCCCATTTGGCCCGTTGTAGCTCTGAAACAACAAGACATAAGCAAAATATATTGACACTCAACAAGAAGCTCATGTTTAGAGGAATCCAAAGAAGTAAATCCCATCAAAATTGGATGAAAAAAAAAATTGAGGTAGTTTGTAATTACTAAAAGTGCGATGTTGGCCCCTTTACAGCTCAGAAACGGTAAGAGCTATGCAAAATTCGTCAACACCCTAACGGAGGCTTATGTCAAGAGAAATCCAAAGAAACAAATCCCATCAAAATCCAATGAAAAATCAAAATTTGTGATAATCTATGTATCAGAATCCAGTGTTATTAATTGTTGAAACAAAAATATAATTTGAAGCCAATTTAGGCCCTTATAGCACCTAATCCGATTATACTGTACATCAGTGGGAGTTAAACAAGTATGTTGCTTATATGGGACATTCAATGGACATTTAGCGCCCTTTACACCCTGTCCCTTTACTTTGATCAAACCTTTAGTTACCCATCTTTAAAATGGAATCTTCTTTTAAATTGATGCAATGCAAATAACTCATTAGATTAAAATCATGCCAAGTTTCACAAAAATCTACAAAATGATATTTGAGAAGAAGATGAAGTTGTGTGGCTGCTACTGTTATGTTTGTCACCTGACCACCAAAAATATTGGATAATTAGTAGAGGACCTTCAATTTTTGAAAATTAATAAATTAGAATCTAAGAATCTCTATGGGGTCCATGTTATTCATTGAACTGGAATCAATGGTGGATCATTGTTAGATGTCCTTCCATAAATTATTCTGCCAAGTTTTGTTAACACCTGCCCCATGGCTTCTGAGAAGATAAAAATGTCATTTCCCCATTGAATTTCAAAGTAAATTATGTGTGATCGCTACTGCTACCTGATCAGCAATAATGATGGATTATATGTAGAGGACCTTCGAATGATTTAGTATGAAAATATGGGATCTTTGCTTTTTCTTTCCTTAGTCCCCGACTTGATTATACAAACTTTTGCAGCCACAATTCTAGAAGAATTCTAAATTTTAATTTCTCAGAAACTTGCTTTCATATGTGTGATCTATGATATATGATATATTTGCACATTTTGATTATGAAATATCTTTACCTTCACTGTCACTTGAATCTTCAACCTCCACTCCTATTTCTGAAAAGTACAACACACAACTAAAGGATCCCAGGAACTTATATCGCTCAACTGGCATCATAGCCTATATATATATCTACCTGCAGTTAAGCTGAACATCTTTCTAAACTTACCGGTAGAAGGCAGTCAAATTTGCAATGTGTTGCGACCCGGGTTGGTGGAGAACGGGATCCTGGTGACTGAAACACACCGCTTCATCTACATGGGAGGTCTAATGTCCCTGGTACGATCAATCAGCTGGTCACATCAAGGTCTGTAGCTGATCCTGTGAACACTATTTCATCTTTTCATTTATTCTGACTTGAATTTTTGGGAGATCATTCTTGTAACATCGCATGATTATCCATCAATGTGCAAATGAATACATTTTTAAAGCTAGCGTTACCTTTCTTTGATCTTTAATTCTCAGAAGTAGAGAGAGTAACGTCTTATAAAGCATTGTCAAAGTATCTATCGATGTTTATGTTTGGTTTGGTTAATGGTGTTTAACGCCACTTTCAGCAATATTTCAGTTATATCGTGGCGGTCAGTTTTATTGGTGGAGGAAACCGGAGTACCCGGAGAAAACCACAGACCTGCCGCAGGTCACTGACAAACTTTATCACATAATAAATTGTATCGACTACCGATGTTTACCAATAAGGACATATTATTTGTATTTTGTTTACTTCTTATAATATATTTTCAATTATAATCAGAAAAATTATATAATAAGTTGAAAACAGTGTCCTTAGCCTGGACAACCATCCTTGTTAGTGTTAGCACAAATGCCAACGAAGCTGTATAAGATAAAGCAATACAATAGATATACATATGTAAAGATGTCTTTGAAATTAGATGACAACCAGATATAATACTTTGGTATCTTCGTATTGCCTTTGTAATGTCTGAATCCAATAAGAATGAATTTAAAACATAGAATAAAAGTAATCACTATTGAAATATTAATATAAACAACTGCCATGGGAATGGTACTTGAAATTTGATATAATGCCACTGGCTCTAGTCTAGATGAATTTCTATAAACAATATAATTATTATTCCTCACTGTATATGAATGTTTTCTATTGGGTCATTTAAAGTCATACGACCTTTAACAATTATTGATGTATTCGTAAACTTTCTCATCGACTGGCATCTTCGCTAGCCAAGGGTTACGATCCGCTTCTCTCCTCTCCACCGGGAGGAGAGGAGAGGAGCGAATCGTAACTCTTGGCTAACGAAGATGATCGACTGGTAAACAACCATATTGTCTACCTGGACAAGCCCTTACTTGTTTGTACCGACGAGTGACAATAGTATTGAGTTAGGGTTATGGTTAATGCGTTTAACGTCACTTTCAACAATATTTCAGTTATATCGTGGCGGTCAGTTTTATTGTCGGAGGAAACCGGAGTACCCGGAGAAAACCATCGACCTGCCGCAAGTCATTGGCAAACTTTATAGCATAATGTTGTATCGAGTACACCTGCGTGGCCATTGAAATGTTTTCCGATTGTCATATTTATTTTTAAAATTGAAGAATCTGCTATATTTTCTAATAACTTTATTCTGAAAATCGCGGTAGTTACAGTACCTCGGGTTTTAGTCCACCTTCAATCATTTTGAAGTAAGAATTAATCCTCCGGGCTTAGATAACGTAGTGTCAGAGCGGCGAGAGATCGATTGTGTTTGAGAAAAAAACGAAAACATCGTATCTTTGGTGTTATTTCGATGTTTCTATTAAAATTACGTTGACTGGGTATCCTTGATATTTGCTGCATAATTTAAAAGAAGAACGAATCTAATGATTTAGTAAGAGATTGTTTTTGAGAAATCGCAAAAAAAAAATTTCGTACAAATGAAAACCCGAGGACAACTCAAGGATTAATTCCTATCTTTTTAAAGCTAGTAATATAAAGAAAACTTATTTAAGTCTACAGCAATGCTCACCAAAGCCGTTCCTGGTGATAAACTGTGCGAACTACTTTATTTTCCCACCTTCCGATGTTTTATCGTGCTCCCAGTGCTTCTCAATTAAAACCGTCACTTGTCCAACGTTTGACCTGCACAGGGTAAAACAAGCGTGGAAATAGGGACGTATGACGTCACAGACGGGAATAAAAAGACCACATTCAGCTCCAGAGTACAAGCGTGGGAAAGTGTTACACAAGCTAATTAAAACTATTTTGTGATAAGCAAAAAAACCCTTTTAATTAGAAAACGTCAAACGGAATTCCTGGAACCGTTCAGTTCCTTCATGAATCATATCACACCGGTACACACCGGCATCAAATGTAGTCAAGGAATACAGTTGTAGATTGTATTCGCCAATAGTATGGTTACCCACAAGATATATAGATGACAGCCTCGGATTGACTACTGTACCATTGGCGATTAACGTATTGCCGTTTGGAGGGCCATACCAAAGTAGTAAACTACTATTTCCTATTTGCATAACTGGGCACACCAGTGTCACGTTATGTCCTACTTCAGATTGTATTGGGATAACATAAGCTGTAATAAAAATCAAATTATATAATCATGATTGCTCTCATTTTTCGATAATTAATTAATTTAATGTGTGATGCACAAATGACACCTTAATTAATTTTCTACGTTTTCCTTGACTCAACAGCATTAGTCTAGATGTAGACTATATAACTGTATTTGCGCGATATATTCATGGTGCATTTGTGTTCCTTGTTTGTTTGTTTATTTGATGGTCCCGGAGAAAACCATCGACCTGCTGCAAGTCAACTGACAAACCTTATCACATAATGTTGTACACCCTGCTCTGGTCGAGATTCGAACTCACATCAGTGGCAATATGCACTGACTGCATAGGTAGTTGTAAATCCAACTACCATACACTCAAATTGAACAGTAAAACAATGTCGTCGAATTGCAGATGACATTTGTACGGTAATTAAATCTTCCTGACAATTTTTTACCTTCATATAAAACCAGTTACGATTGTTGTCCATTAAATTATGTCTACATGACAATAGACCTCCTACAGGTTAGCTTATCTTATGGTGTGGTAATGCCTCTTTGTCACAACTCTTCACAATTATGCAGTATGCGTGTGATGGAACAGAAGTTCCTCTATAATATTTATTCCTAAAAAAATGTATTATGTAATAAAAGTTCCAAAAGGAATTCATTTTATGTAATGCATGTTCCTCTGACATAATAAAACTACCAGTGCAATGGAACATGTATTACATCAAATAATTTCCTATTCGGAACTTTTATTATATAATAAATTTTCTTAGATACAAATATTATAAGGAACAAATAAGTTTAAAATGGAACAAATATTACATAAAATATTTTCCGATCCAGAAATAAATTTGTTAGGTACAAGTTTTATATAATATTTATTCTGGTAGGTATAAGTATTATATAATATTTATTCTGGTATGTACAAGTATTATATTAAGTAACTTTTAGTATATCATTTACCTATAATAAATGTACCTCTCAAAGGTGGAAAAAATTTCATACAGGTGGAATAAATATTCCATTAGACTTGTTCCATGGAATAAATATTATTCAATTATTTTTTCCTTTTGAAACAAATATTATTAGGAACAAATATACGGTTACAGGCGTGGTTCATAACTTATATTATGACGGGTGTCATATGTAGAGCAGGAACTGGTTATCCTTCCAAAGCACGTGGTTCTCCATCTGTAGTTTTCTGCATAATGTTTTGTAGATAGCTGTTTGTCCTTTTTCCGTTTTCTTTTGGCCATTGTATTGTTTGTCTTTATTCGATTTATGGCTTCTGATTACTCCTTTGGTATCTTCAAACATTTCTTTGTGAATTTGTAATTTTATTTGTGCTTTCCACAACCACTCTTTTGAAATCCGTATTAAACTAATCATTGTAATACAGTGACAATTCATGCATCATGCATATAAAATATGAGAATGTACAGAAAATTTGAGAATAGAACACGAATAATTATCTAATAATCATCGACAAGTTTTTACTCTCAAAGTAATTGAAATAACGATGACAATTTTCGATTTACACTAGTGGAGCAGGAACTGCTTACCCTTCCGGAGCACCTGAGTTCACCCCAGATGTTAGTGGGGTTCGTGTTACTCGATCTTTTGCTTTATGTGAAATGCTTTGTAGATCGTTGTAGGTCTTTTTTTTTCTTTTAGCCATTGTGTTGTCTGTACTTCTTCGACTTACGAATTCTGATTACCCTTTTGGTATCTTCAAACTCTTCATATATATATTATATAAATATTACATGTATATATCAGGGGCGGATCCAGGAT
>MJUT01065416.1:11097-25850 GCA_002080005.1 Gigantidas platifrons | reverse complement strand
TTCCGCCCCTGTATATTATTATTAATACCGATTCACCTTTATTTTCGGAGGTTATTGTTTGATAGAATTATATCAATGCACTGCTTTGTGTCTATTAACTGTAACTGTACCACCTTTATCGTTATTAAAATAAATGATTATCCCTTTGGTATCGGAAAACTTTCTTTACACGTGGTATAAGCGGACGAGGGTAATGATTGAGTGAGTGATTGTTGTTTAACGCCAATTCAACAATGCTTCGGCTATATCATGGCGAGAACAATTTAATTGTCAATGAGATGATGATAAGGTCCACTTTGTGCTAGACCAACCCGCTGGATATTCATAGTGCTAGCTCACTGAAACAGTCCGCGCGAAGACATGTCGCTCCACTCAATTTATCTGATTCCGAGCCAACCAGACTTTGCTCTTTCTCCTTAATGCTGCGTGCTTAGCACAGAAGCAACAAATACCAATTGTACAGTTTTTGGTTTGACTCGACTGGGGCTCGAACCCACGATCTACCACACTCGAAACGAGCACGCTAACCATTACGCTATCGATGCGGTTGACGAGATTAATATAATATGTTATGAGGCTACAACAAAATAATGTTTTGCATTAAATATTTTTAATAGAATTACTCATCATCGCATGTACATTGAATGACATATTAAAGTCATCTTCATTTAAGACATCATATTCACTAAGAAAGAAACAGAGCACATAGTTATCCAGTATTATCGAACTTTTGGTCTGCAAATATCAACATGCAGACTGGTGTGTGGTGTTTTTGAAAAGGAAGCGAATATGTAGATTGTGTTAACGTTTGTTTGCTTATATATGTATTGGCGCTAGAAAGCAAGTTATCAAGAGGCGAGGGCTGAGATTCCATTAATCGGTTTAACCACGCCACATTATGGTGCCTGTCTATAGATCCGTATCTAGATTTCCAACGTCATATGTCATATATCATGGTCTTTTCTGTGTTAAGTGAGCTTAGTTAAGATGAGTGGTGATTGTTTGTTTTGTTCATATTGGTGGAATTGATGACCATCACTGTTTCAACGTTCTTTTCATAACGCATGAATTCAATGGGAATCATTGCCTTAGTAAGGCAATAAGAAGAACCCGAAGAATGTATTAATATTCTATTCAAATTCGAAGGCATATTTAGACCAATGATTAGCATGCACGCCTAGAGTGTGGTATTTCGATTGAATAAATGAATATGAAGTTGACATTTTGCTGTTTCCCTCTTTCAGTATTCATAGTTTAGGGATCGGATCAAAACTGGTTGGCTTGGTAGTCATGATAATGTGCCACACAGGAGTGACATGTATACCAGGGCATTGTTTCTTCGTTGAATTAATGTAAATCCAACTCAGTAAAAAAACCCAGATATATAGAATCTATCACCGGAGGAGTACAAGATAGGGAAATCTCCGACACCATTGGGTAAGATTTTAATCGCTCTCTGTCGTCGAGACTAGATAAGAATCTCTTCCATCCCTAAAAATAGGAACTAGCTTATCTTTTCAGTAAGAAATGATCATCATCTCCTAAAATATGTAACATGTTCTCGCCAAGATATACTTTGCTCCCTTTTACTGGCATTGCCAATCATTCACACACATTATTCAAATTTAATTGCTAAAAAGTGTAATGACCTATTTATTTGGTAGCAAATATATACTCCAGAAGAAGAGAGTTGCTGCCATAATCAAACCATTATCGCTGTTCAGGGAACAAATGTTTTACGGGATGATCTATCAAATACACGACAGATGGCCAAACCAAAAACTATAAAATTTGTATTTGTTGCTTTAATGTGTCCGAGTGGGGAGACATGTCTATCCGTAGACTGTTGTTTCAGTGAGCCAGCACTGTAAAAATCCAACTCAACGTGTTGGTCTAGAACAAAGCGGACCTCATCATCATCCCATTGAAAATTAACTTGTTCTCGGCATGATACAGCTATAAAATTGCTGAGTTGACGTTTAACACCAATCATCAACTCAAAATACACGACAGTGATATTATTCTATTATTGTCTTCTCTCGAGGGAACTGTAGTGTTGTCTAATGAGGTATAGTGCCTAAGCGGTGAAGGCATTATACCACACCAGACAACACAATAGGAAAACTGTTCCCGTGGGAGAAGACAATACTATGAGATAACTGAAAAAAACCTAGGTAAATTCGTCGGCGTTTATATTGCCAAACCTCGTCATATTGACAGCAAATGATAGACTACAATGCTGTCTATTTTTGTTTTAAAATGTCTTTATTGTCTTATTCTGTCTGTTAACACATATCACCTGTTAACACATATCACATCGGTTATGGCTTCCAAGTGATTGAATTACACTATTGAAGTATCAAAATTATAATTTTATTTACAATTAACCTTGTTTTAAATTTTCCAATAAAATAGATTTAATAACACATATTTTTAATTCACACCATAATATAAAATATTCGTGCGTCGGTTATTTTACCTTGCTCAATAAAAGTGGTTTATATTGTAATTTGTGGAAAGGATATTGTTCTAATGTAAATATTTATAAGCTATTTAATTCATTAGAATAAAATAATTGATCCTGCAATGAGCACTCTAGTAAGCAAATAACATGTGTCGAATACAGGTGTGCTGTATTTTGTATAATATACAAATACAGCTTCAAGACACGCCACACAACTTACTTTGGGGCCTACGAAAGGTTTGAGGAATATGTATTTTTCTAAATAAAAAAAAAAAACACTATCTAACTCCGAAATTGCAGGATAAAAACAATATTAGTGTATTGTAGAAGAATATAGAAAATATTTGTATTCGGCAAATATTTTCTATATTCTTCTACAATACACTAATGTATATTTATTTCATTATCAATGGGGTCCATCGTGGTCGTGAACGTATCGTAGTTGGATTTACATCTACCTATGCAATCAATGCATATCACCACTGATGCTGTGAGTTCGAATCTCGATCAGGGTGAGGTGTACAACATTATGTGATGAAATTGTTA
Organism: Gigantidas platifrons; assembly: GCA_002080005.1. Classification (NCBI taxonomy): domain Eukaryota; kingdom Metazoa; phylum Mollusca; class Bivalvia; order Mytilida; family Modiolidae; genus Gigantidas; species Gigantidas platifrons. The sequence goes on along the minus strand of MJUT01065416.1, from coordinate 22,840 downwards.
GTGACTTGCGACCGGTCAGTGGTTTTTTCCGGGTACTATGGTTTCCTCCACCAATAAAACTGACCGCCACGATAAAACTGAAATATTGTTGAAAGTGAGGTGAAACACCATCAAGCAAACAAAAACGAGCATTCATTATGAATGTAAGGCACTGCCCATTTTAAAGGATATAATCTTGCCAAAAATATATATAAAAATAACACGGGAAAAACTATCCTACAGATATAGTGCCTGCGGGAGATCGTTTGAAAGTGGCATAGTTCCCGTCGCTAGGCATAGTCACCCGTTGTTAAGTGCAAAATAAATCAAAATAAAGCATTTTCATATCTTATGTACTAAATATATATATTTCTTGATTGATGAGATTATAATTGCTTGTTAATTAAGATTTTAACATTCTTTAATAAGACAAATATAAAAACGATGTTCGGTTCGTCTTTGTCTCCAGTTGTTTGTAGAAGGGCTGATTTCTTATTTACATTATTTGTTTGTTTGCGTATAGTGGTGTTCAACACATATTGCTTTGTGTCTTTGCTTAGCTTGTCTTCGTCTTCTGCACCTTATAGTGCCAGTTTCTCTGGATTGTCCATTATTGATTTCCCCTTCGGTATTCTCTAACGTTTATATACTACATACAATAGTCACATTTACAATAAATGCTGACAATGAGATGTACTTATTTTGTATCTTTATTTATACCATATATTTTTCTTCTTGAATTTGTTAATAAATAACGAATAATACGATGGGAATGGATTGTTATTTATCCATCTGTTTTTTTTTAATTACATTTGTATTACCTTTCACTGGATTGTTGTCTGTTGTCGGTGGAGACGTCTTGACCATTGCTTGTAGGCTTGCAGGTATTGTCCTCCGATCAGTAGGTAGTTGTGTTGTGTTCGATTTAGTTATTGTTGTCAAGAAGAGTTTAAAGTTTTAACGATATAGGTAGAGAATACATTTCATTTTAATTACCTATACCGGATATTTCAAAATTTTCCGAATTATAGTTTATAATACTAACCAAGAATTACCATTGTAATGCGATGAATCACCGAACACGGCTGGTATGAATTCTAACTATATAAAAGATATGTCACAATAATGTAACAATAAATCACAGAAAGAAAGTTTAAACTGTGATGGTCAACAATTCATCAAATATTAACAAAACGAACAATTACATCTCGCCCCAAAATCATTGAAAGAAAAAAAGACCTCAAAATATACCGATGGAAATACATGTTTGAACAAGGGTTAACTCTGTTAATGGAAATCTAACCCTCCATTAAGATATAGAATTTAACAATACACAATATTGAGATGCAAAAACACCTTAAAAAACGCAATGGATTCTAACGCAAAATTTACGTAACACTCGGTTTTTTCACTTTTCGATGTCTGCTTTGTACTAGACCAACACGCTTTGTTGGATTTTTTATTGTGCTAGCTCATTAAGAACAACAGTCAGCAGTTAGACATGTCGCTCCACTCAGACACACTATCCTGATTCCGAGCAAACATGTCTTTGCTCTTGTGCCGTATTGCTGCGTGCTTAACTTTGATGCAGCAAAATACTAGTGCTGTAGTATTTGGTTTAACCCGACCGGGATTCAAAGCCAAGATCTACCCCACTCGAGGCAAGCACGCAAATAAAAACGTAGATATCTAATTAAGTGCGCACGACGCATTTTTGGGATAACATTCATCAGGTACGCTCAAAATTAAAAGACTGGAAATACAAATAATTTATAAGTGCTTGTGAGCAATATGATCAACGTGTTTAAACAGGATAAACAAACTGGACAAATGTTACCTAGTCATATGCCCGAGGGAGGAGAACTTTAGCTTGGATAATAATTACATAATTAAGGAATTGTTAATTTCAATAGCAAATATATCGAACAAATCATATGCGTGGAGAAACACTGCCTACTGGGTGGATGATACACTCTGGACTAATAGTCCACCAGTAGAGGTATCAAATTTAGTGCGCATGCCGCGTTTCTGGAATAACCTTCATCAAGTACGCTCATAGTCAATAGCTTTGAAAGCCAAATAATTTAAAGTTTTTGGGAGCAAGAAAATCAAAGAGCTTATTGTCTACAAAATCGTAATTTTTTCATACCCAAAATTATTGTCGTTTTCCGTTTTGATCTTCATAAAATGAAGATTTAACACCGAATTATTGGCGAATACGCTACGAAACGTTAAGATTCAAACAACGTTAAACGAGCGGGACAATTTGAAGTGTTTGAATCTTAACAGTATTTTCCTCAAAGCTAAAACCCCGAGAGTTATTTTTTATTGGTGGCGCTGTTACTTTCACTTTGAATTCTTGTCACCCTGGACAATAATTCCGATGACGATAGTTTTGGGTCTTTTTTGTCAAAAAAATAACACAAATCGTATCTTTTGCAGCATAACTGTTTAATGATACCTCAAACAAATCATTTATGGACAGTTGAAATTTTTCAACAAAATCGTAGACAATATGCCTTTAATACTTTTGAATTACATGAATTGCAGACAACACAGCCATAGTTTTTTTCCCCGCCAACATTTTCTTAAAGCCATGCTACATCTAGTAAAATTTAACAAGAGCTTTCCTATTTCCTAACAATGGTAGTCGTCACACACAAACAGACAAAACATTTCCCAAACAACCAACTTATATATATGCTTAGTGGTTAGAGTTGTGGTGTTTAACGCCACTTTCAACAATATTTCAGCTATATCATGGTGGTCAGTTTTATTGCTGGAGGAAATCGGACTACTTGGAGTAAACCACTACTTGCCGCAAGTCACCGACAAACTTTACCATATACTGTTGTACACCTCGCCCTGATCGAGATTCGATAGGCACTGATTGCATTGGTAATTGTAAATCCAACTACCATACGATCACGGCCACGACGGGCCCCGAAAAAAGGGGGAATAATAAATATAAATATAGAATTTCAACAATACAAAGAAGAAATCTTACGAAATTCGCAGATGTATGAGTAACGATATTTCATTGGAGTTGAAGGAACACAATGGTAATCATACCACTGACCACCAGCCTCCCGTCTAAGTACAGCACAGTCTTCAATATTGGCATTAGCAAACAGAAATCCGTGGCTAGGATTATTCCCTTCCCCATCAGCAAACCGGTTAAAGGAGACTTGTGTGCCTGAAATAATAATATAACATTCGTTCTATCCCATACATGATAAATATACCACACGTTTTCCCTCAATATCTTACACCACTTTTGCTGTCTATTGGATATAAACAATATAACTGTATTCGGTCGTAAATAAAATTATCAACCAAAGTTGGGATTTTTCTAAGAAAAATAAAATGGTCCAGTGAAATGTGAGCTGGTTCAAAAATATTTGTTACATTACTGGATGACCAAATGTCCAGCAGACATTGGACAACATCTGAAAACGCTTCTTTAAATAGACCCAAACGCACATAGGCAATTCCATTTATTATTAATTTCGATTTTATGGAAAGATTACACAAAGAAATGTTACGTATATGTCTTCCAAGAAGAGTTTGGGTAATCAGAATCCGTAAATCGAAGGACAGACAACACAGTGGTCAATGGAAGGACAAAGGGACTATCAACGATCTACAAAATATTACATATAAATCTAAAGATTGAGAAATACGAACCCAATTAAAAACCGGGTGTGAACGCAGGTGATCCGGAATGGTTAGTAGTGTCTGCTCCACATGTGACACCCGTCGTGTTAATGTTAAACGACAAGAACATGATCTGACATGGAAACCGTGTTGGACACTTGTATACGTAAATCTTTCAATTTTGACATAAATAATATAAGTACTATGCTACTGTACTCACCCGTCTTTAAAGACGGAACGAATTATATATAAAATTCTAAGAAATTTTTCAGCCATATAATGGCGAGAACAAGTTAATTTTTCAATGAGATGATAATGAGGTGCGCTTTGTACTAGACAAACACGCTTAGTTGGATTTTTATAGTGCTAGCTCACTTTAAAGAAAAACAGAACGCGGATATACATGTCGCCCCACTCGGACACATTTTCCTGATTCAGAGCCAACGGGTCTTTGTTTTCTTTGCATGAATAGCGAAAAAGCAACACATACCAATTTTACAGTCCTTGGTTTGACCCGATCGGGGCTCGAATCCTCGATATTCCCGCACTCGAGGCCAGGACGCTAACCATTACACCCGACGCGCGCCCCCTAAATTTGGAAAAAATATGATTTTTTTGCGTTCGGGCTTACTCGGGTTTTTTCTTTCATGCACGATAACTCCACACCATTCACATTCAAAATCCCGCTTTAAAAGTTTCGCCAAAAAATTCCCGCGGTTTTGCAACTGGAGTTATCGTGCATGAAAGAAAAACCCCGAGTAAGCCCGAACGTAAGTTCAAGGTCGTCATTTTCGTTTTGGTAACAGACGGATGTTGAAAAAGATGATTTGGAGTGAACGAAGCTATTTTTTTTAAGTCAAGTAGGGTTTAATCAAGGTAACTGCTGTTGTAATTCTTAGATAAACAGATTAACATCTTCGGTTGTTAAACGAATTAAGGAGGACTAGCGGTGAGATGAAGGGTATTAATGGAAATAAAATGAGTTGAAGTGTGGCTACCGACGACATTTGTATCTCCCTTGTCTAGTGTATATATGTGGATAGTCGATCTTTTTATTCACCGGGAGCAAGTCCCTGTGAATTATCTTTCCGACGAGACATATTTTTTCATAACTGCTTCAGTCTAGAAGTCAGAACACCCCTCCAAACTTGAAACTTTGCTCTAAATTAGGCCACGAACGTTTTACTATGGCACACAATCAACGGTAAAACTCCAAGAGTATAGAGCACAATTGCGGACAATATTCGCATAAATCCTGAATGTCCTAAATATGAACGCCTTCGACTCAACTATCACCAGAACAATTCACATAGTGCAGACGAACAGCGGTAACTCACGTTTTTCAGTCCGGTACGACCCCTTCAAATCGTGGATGCCATTGTTTACAAGTACACAACAGCAAATGAAATCTGTCATCTGATTGGTTAATATTTCTCACGACACGCCAACATTCTGATAACACTTCAAATATATGATTTAATTTTTTTTTCAGTGAGAATTACGTTTAGAAGTAATTTTATATGATTATAATATACCTAAAATAATTTACAATATTTTTTATATGTTACGAATAAGTAGAAACACTTACCGTGTCGTGAGAAATATTAACCAATCAGATGACAGCTCTATACTCTTGGAGTTTTAACGTTGACTGTGTGCCATAGTAAAACGTTGGTGGCCTATTTTAGAGCAAAGTTTCAAGTTTGCAGGGGTGCTCTGACTTCTAGAGTGAAGCAGTTGTAAAAAATGATGTCTCGTCGGAAAGATAAATCAATATGCTAGCAAATGACAACAAAGATTGTTTGAATGTGATTTTTTAATATTTTTTTTCAAGCCTGAAACAGAACTGGTAGGGGCTTGGCTACGTTGGTCGCTACATCCCTTGTTAGTAAATAGGAGTATATAGGCCGCGTGATCTCTATGAAAACGATTCAAGCCCTTGTGATATAATTAGTTTTATTAAAGAGGGTCAATGGTCTCAACTATTATTTGAATATTGATAGTATATCAAGCCATCGTAAGACATAATTGTGAACGCTATAGATAATTCTGAGTAAATTTGTCTTTAAAGATATGGACTATCCTTCAAATCATTGCTGTATGAAAACGAGAGAGAGTGGTTTGATTTGGTTTGGCTTATAGTGTTTAACCAGTGCCGGATTTACCTAGAGGCTCGATAGGCTGAAGCCTAGGGCCTCACAATGTATGCTCTAATAACGTACTGTACTTTCTAAGCAACCCTTCAGGAATTTTCCTTACACAGTTGCCGCACTCCATTTCAGAATATTGCAGAATTTTAAATACCCCTCATCATCTTCGCCTTTATTGAAATTGATTAGGCTCACTTGCATCTTCCTCCAGTCGTGAATGTGGGTAATTGAAAGGGGCATCACAAGTGGAATAGCCTAGGGCCTCGCTTTATCTAAATCCAGCATTGTGTTTAGCACTAATTTCAACAATATTTCAGCTATGTCGTGGTGGTCAGTTTTATTTGTGGATTAAACCGGAGTACACAGAGAAAACCACCGACCTGTCGGAATTCAATGACAAACTTTATCACATCTCGCCATGAACGGGGTTCGAACTCACAACTTTAGTGATGATAGGCATGTAGTTGTAAATCCAACTACAATTCGATCATGACCACGACGGCCCCACCAGGAGAAATAACGATGGCGGCATTTAGTGTAAAATAATCGTGAAAATATAATAATAGATCTATATCAAATTCTAACATACCATCTACCCATCTCCAGTCGCCTTCATGCTGTAAGTCCGATGCACCAATCCACACTTGATCTTTGTCCCAGTGATCAGCACTTAAAGCTTTCAGAATAAACGCTTGTTTATCAGCATATTTTATCATCACCAAGTCTCCGCCAGTGTTCATACAGCTGGTGCGGGCATTTCTCCATGACAATGTAGTTCGTACAAGAACCAGACAGGTATCAGTGTACACATGTAGATGTCCTAATTGTTGAAATCCTGGTGGGCAGACAGAGGCTCCTGTACATGTAGAATTGTTGAAGTGAAATAGTTAACAAAAATCAGACGATATATTCTCACATTATATATGTTAAATGATGTCATTTAAAATCGATAACTAATTTTTCAGATTGATATTTGACTGTAAATTAACATTTCTTGCTCATACCACCCTGTTGTTGTTTAATGGCTATGGATATCATTGTAACTTCAGAAATATATATACATTAGATTTAATTTGATTCAGTTGTTTCAGAGGGGAAGATTTAAATATGACAGATTACGACTGACGCCTTTGGTCTTGTGAGAGAAGCGGTAAAAAATTCAAAATATCCCCCACTTATGTTAGAAACGATAATGGTTACTTAATAATGCTAGCTGACATTTTGCTGAAATGGGTTTTTAAAGGAATCCTTTAAAAAATAATAATTTATCATGAGGACATGATTGCTTTCTAATCTGGACCAACTGAGGACACGTTAGTTGTCCGATCAGCACGAAATATAGAAATGGTGTACATGACCTCTACTAGTTTCAGAGAAGAATATTTCGATGTAAAAGTCTACCAAATCGAGCTAAATTGTGGGCAAGATTGAACAAAATGTGATTATCTAGTGGCAGTAAATTACCTGCCACAGCTAGGTGACTATGCATTGTTCACTAGTGTTGAGATCTGAGGAAGTCTTTCTTATTCTGAACTTTCATAAATTTCCTCTTACACTTGCATATCAAATCTGTGTCATCTGTGGTGTTGCAGTGTGGTGGTAATTTGTGAAACTCAAATTTATTAGATGAAATAGAGTAAATTCATATATTTTGCCAACTCTCTGTTATTAACTAAATCAGATTGTGGCAAATGAAACTAGTCGCATTTTTTAAAGTTATTTTAGTACTTGTTTAGAAAATACAATGGGTGACTACTTGGCAGATGATACTTCAAACAGAGGTGTGATTTTTGGATACTCCAAGAGCTGTAACCAAAGTAAACAGAAAACATTTGATTTCTCACCCGTTTTACCAAATGTGTTCACAGTTGGAAAATTTCTAGTGGTAGATTTATAAGTCGTTGTTGGCACATGCGAAGTCGAGGTTGGCAAAATTCTAGTGGTAGATTTAGAAGTCGTTGTTGGCACATGCGTAGTCGTTGTTGGCGAATGCGTAGTAGTAGTTGATGGTAAAATTATATTGGTAGATTTAAGAGCCATTGTTGACATATGTGTTGTCATTGTTGATACAATTCTAGACGTGGTACTTATAGAAGTTGTCGTTGGCACAGACAATGTTGTTATAGATTTAAGTATACTAGTTGTAACAGTTGTTGTTCTTTTGGTGGTTGGTGCTATTGGCTGTGTCATTTCTGACGATTAGATGAGTAAAGAGTTGATTCTTATATAAAATAGAGTATTCAATGTAAATCAATGACTATACCATTAATGGTTTACCACATAACGTAGTGCACACGACGTGTTTCTGTAATAACATTCATCAAGTACACTCAATGCCAAATTAATTAAAAGCCAAATCAAGTAAATCTTTAGGAGCAATAAAACCAAAAGGCCTAAACAGAATACTGTAAAACAACTTATTTTCGCGGCTATTATGTTTCGCGTTTTTCTGCTTCAAGACAGTTTCGCGGAGATTTAATTTCGCGATAACCAAAATGCTAAAAGTTCAAATTTTTCGCCGCTGACATCGGTTGTTTTTTGTGTCAAAATCTACTGAGGTTGCCTGTGCCTGAGGGGTAGAACCTTTATTATGATAATAATTACATATCCAATAAACATGTTATTGCTGAAGTGCTGACGACTGTGCGGATGAGATCCGTTTCCACAATTGTAATCCCTACATGCCAGTATTATTGATTTAGCATGTAAGTGTTAACTACAATTTTAAACATATTGTGAAGATATGTTAAATAGAGGATACTAGGTATGCACACTTGTCGAAATACATTTGTTTAGTAGTGTTGTACAGTTTGCTGTTTGGCATAATACATTTACACGTCTAGAGAAAATCATACTCACGAAGATCACCTATGTATCTTGCAATTTCACCAAGTGAATGTAAAGTCGTTGTTGACAACGTATGAATGTCTTGAAGATTATACACGACTGATAAGTCTTGAATATTATGGCAGATGCAATGAATATTAGCAATTATATAAAATATATCTTGCTTAGAAATACTTACTGTATTCACATATACAACTGTAATGTGATAGAAATCCACTACATGGATAATCGTGCCATTTATAACCATCAGTTAAACGAATCTGTGCACAATCCTCCCATCCCCCACTTGAAAACTGAAATCCATGCTGGCTTTGCCCTTGTCCTTTTCGCCAAAAGCTCCATCCAATACGTTCTCCTGATGTACAAACATATAATATTTTAATTTTTGATCGATTACACATTATGGCTATATTTTCAATTTTGCTAACAGTGAGACGAATAATTTGTTTATTATAATACATAGGTTGATATTAGCAATATGATTGGTTAATATTAGCAATATCATTGGTTGAATATTAGCAATATCATTGGTTGATATTAGCAATATAATTATTTTCTTTTGAAATGTGTAGTCAATTCATCAAAATGTTGTGAATAGAAAGTTTGAATAGTGATGGTCAATAATTGTACTTATATTAGCTAAAACAATAGCCACCCAACAACTTAACGCACAATTTCACACCTTTGGTAGAGATTAAAGCAAACTTGATCAGCTCAAGACCGGCTTAGAAGTGGTAGGCCAGGTATCACTACTCCAGATCGGTATGTCAGAGTGTTCCATCTACATAATCGAACAATCACTGTTACAACCATTGCAGCTGGTATCACAGGTTTACACAGAAGTTCCATCCAGACAGTCCGTAACATGCTTTGCAAACGTGGAATTCGGCCAGGAAGACCTTATGTTGGACCACTTTTGACCCGGATACACAGGAGTGCAAGTGTTGGTTGGTATCATACATTGAGGGTATGAACTAGTGCTGAATTTGGATCAGCAATGAGTCACGTTTTCTTCTCCAAAGATGTGATGGATGAACCCGTGTTTCACCCTTGTCTGTGTACAAGAAGTTGAAAGATTTGGCGTTGGGAGCGTCATGATGTGGGTAGCAATATCCTACAACCACAAAGAAAACGTATTGCGTTTCCAAGGAAATCTAACGGCTCAACTTTATAGAGACGATATTTTGCAGCCATATATGTTCTATATTATTGACCGACAGAGGGAGATGTTTCAGTAGGACAATGTGCTGCCCGAGACAGCAAGGGTAACAATTTATTTTCTAATTCAGAACAACATCAATGCATTTCCCTGATCCTCAACGTCGCCGGATTGGAACCCCATAGAACATTTTTGGGACGACAACCCCCACCTGCACCTCAATCATTGGACCAACTCAGTAAATACGAATCGCAAAGAATATCACAGGTCCGAATAAAACATTTGATTCAATGGATACCAAGGAGATGCAGAATAGTGTTAGCCGCACATGGTTGTCACATTAACGTCACCACAAATTGACCCGATTTATCGTATCTGACTGATTTTTTCAAATCTTTGTTCTTTTAGCTCAATATACCAAATCATTGTTGTAAAAATATCGAAATTATCTGAAGTACACAGAATAAAATTTTGAAAAAAAAAACATTATGTGTTTCTCTTTTTCTTCTTTTTTTCCCTTCTTTATTTTTGCAGAGTATGCATCTGCTGATGTCTTGGTAGTGGCATGGTTTAAAAGATACATTTATTATTGAAATGCACTGTTCCCAGATAATGTAATTATTATTAAAACTAATGTTTTGACTATCCTCGCCGCAAAGACTTTTAAATTATTTAACTTTCCAATCTCTCGATTTTTTTAGCGTACCAGAAACGCGTTGTGTGCACTTACATATTTGTTGCATATTTTTTTTCTAAATGCTCTCTGTTGGTTATGTACACTGTACATAGATTTACGGCCTATGATTAACCATTGACATCTTTAAACATTTTAATAGCAGACAAAATAAATGTATTATTTCACTTCAACTGGATACACTATTAAAATTTTGTGTTTACTTCAGGATCATAGCAGTACAGATTGTTTTCGATAGAAAATAAAAACAGCATGCAAAAATAAATTTGGTAGGTTTAATTTCATATAAAGAATTCTATACCTGTTACCCATTTCCATTCGCCCTCTTTATCTTGATCAGTGCCACCAATCCATATCCCTTTTCGATTCCAATGAGCTTGTCTTAGAGCATTAATAATAAACGTCTGTTTTGCCAGGTCCTGTATAACAACCAAGTCTCCACCATGTTGCTGACAATGTCTTCTGGAGTCCAACCAAGATTGTTCATCGTGAAACAATTCAATACAAACGTTGTTATAAGCAAACAGTCTAGTATTACGGGGAAGACTTGTTGGACATCTTGTGCGTGGATCTACTAATGCATAAGATACACTGAGGTATTAATATATTGCATGTACCATGAACAGCGTTCAGTTATATAGTTAATATGATGCTATGTTCAGTATAATTGTCTTCCTGATATCAGAACACATGGGTCTTGTTATGGTTAGTGTGCTCGCCTTAACGCCAACAAAATACTGGATTCCTTCCTCCGCGTCGTGTCAAACCAAAGACTACAATATTGGTAATTGTGGCTTCTTCGCTACTCACGCACAACTTATGAGTAAAATTCATAGTCAAGAGTCAAAATAACGTGTCTGATCGGAGCAATATTCTACATGTTGACTACTGATTTGAGTGGCATAGCGGTAGAAATTCCAGCAGGCACCGTGATAACCTCATGAAAAGGAAACTTACTCACGACATTCCATAGCTGAACAATTGCTCATTTTTACCTTATTTGATATTAAAATATTATTCCATAGGATGTACATGATATGACAATATTTGAACTCCAACGTATAAAGAGGTAATTGCTAGATAATATAAAAACGACATTTGTCATACACGCATGAATGACTTACTGATTGATTGATTCAAAGAGTATAACGATGTCCGTAACATACAGTACCGGACATGAGAAAATTGAAAACGCAACCCCAAAACTATTTTAATAGTTACGGACATCTTATTCATCGACAACAACTACTTGAGCGA
>MJUT01065410.1:141431-151660 GCA_002080005.1 Gigantidas platifrons | reverse complement strand
GCTTAATAGATCAATAATCATACATATATTGAGTTGAATGTAAAGATAATTCATTGCTAAATAAGATTATACAATCTCTATATATTTACAAACCTCAATTTACGATAAATCTGATTTTTCCCCCCTTACTCTCAATTTCATCGACAAATTTCAAATATGGCGGTTATCACTTTGTTAACCAGACATGAAAAATCAGTCTACCACAAGCAGAACACAGTACAAATGTATCCCCCTTTGTTGAGGGTTTGAGAAAATTCCAAATTTCTGTATATTCATGTTTACATCTTTCTCTTATCACTGGCAGTGACATCTTCAAGCTCAGTCCCCTGCTTGCGTTTGGCATTCCGCCATTAATTTTCAGACACATGTTACTAGATCATCAAAGTGATTGTAAGGAGCATGGATATACAATAATTTGAGAGCGCTCAAATGACAAAGATTCAGTGTTGCGTTCAGATATCTACCATAAGAAACAAAAGTACTTTCTGGCGTTTTTTTTTGTCAGTTTTGCAACTTGTTGGCGTAGAAATAACTTATGAAGGCGTAGAGTGTAATTTAGGGGTCAAAAATCATAGAAACTACGCTGAAATCATAGTGGTAAACAGGTCTGACTATACCGATATCGATCCAAGTGTTAATACCCTACCTCGTATTTCCTGCTTATAAAAATAGATCGCGAACAAAGTGAAAAAAACGTTTCTAAGGAACGCTTGAAGATACCAAAGAGGTATTCAGAAGCTGTAGTCTTTGAGAACTTTCTAAAGGATTAAATATTTTTATGCGAGAAAGGCCCATTTTACTGTGCATCAGTTATCATAGCGTAATGAAACTGTCCCGTGTCAGAACCAGATTTTTTTCTCTTCAAAATTACGGGACCTCGGTGGTTCGAACTTCCGATAGATCGAACAGATTTTGACAGTCCCTTCGAGTTCGAGTGAGCGAAGTTCTATTGTATATATAAAATGTGTTGAAATTAAAGATTCTAAAGAATTGATGTTATTTTGACAATTATGTCCATTTCAAACTAATTTTGATACAATCAATGTTCATGGTTAAAAAATTTCAAAGGCAAAAGATAAAAAAAACTCCCAAGTCAAACTGTATCTTATCTTTTATAATCTAGTTTCCAATTTCAAGTCAACTGACTATAAAACTTGATAAAATGCTTTAAAACCATTAAAATACATATTTAATATTCAGGTACTATTTATTTATAGATAAAATGATAATTGTTTAAACAATTCAGACATACCACAGAAGTTCCAAATCTGGCATCTTACTCAGAAATGTAATGGAAGTAATATTACAAATAAATTATGAACATCAATGCATATGTTCCTCCAGTTCAGCAAAATCAGTGTAAACACCGGAGTTGACTTCTGACCTTTTACCTCAGGTCGCACACATGCAAATAACAAATGATAAAATACACCATATATTTTGTAAGCATTTTAATCATTGCATTATAATATTGTTACCTTGAGGCATGCCAGTAATTCTTCACGCTTGCAGTACCATATTTTATCATTCAGCCAATATCTAGTCCTACTCCTTACAGAATCTAGAACCCTTCCATAATCTTCCATTCCTTTCTGCTCTCCTGTTGTTTCCGTCAACACATTATAAGTTGTGTAATATACATGGAGGGATATCAAAAATGATTCTAATGCAAGAGACATGACAATATCTGTCAGCTTGTTTCCACTACGCTCATGCATAGATTTAATAACATCTGCAGCAATCAAATATGACCTCCATGCGCATGACAAAACTTCAGTTGACCTGAAAATGAATATATTTTTATAGTGCAGACATTATTGTTTTTACATTAAACCATTTCTGTGATATCATGATGTGCGGAGGTTAACTTTTTAAAGAATCAACTAGAAACTTGCTCAGCTTGTAGCTTGAATGGTGAACATTCACCCCTTTTCCCATCAGGTGGCGAAACTGTATCAACGCTGGTTACGAAAACGTTTGTTTTCAGATAAACGCTTGTAACCAATGTAATCAAATGGCAATAGCATTACCTACATGGTGTCCTTGTTCTGAAAACGTTACGTAATATGACGGTGTGCACAGCATATAGAAAGGACAGAAGTGATCATAAAAGATTTTAATATGATATCTCCTATATACCCTTTTTCTAGTTTATTTCACAGTGACTGGTAACAATCATAGAACCCAATGGCAATGCCAATGTAAAATTGCACACATGTTTTTGTTTTTGTTTTTGTTTTTGTTTTTTTTTACTTCATTTGGGTCTAATGTAAATTTGCACACGTGTTTTTCAGACTTAATTGAACCAGGTTGAAAATTATACACATGTTTTTTTCACACTGTATATGGTCTAACCATGTAAAATTGCATACTTGCTTTTGGATCAAATCTTTGAATATCCCTGAAGCCCAAGGGCAGGCAAATGCAATACAGTGACCAAAAGAACTAGAGGCTCCCAGGAGCCTGTATAGCTCAACTGGGTATAATAACAACATCAGTCAATAAAACTTGGCAACTCCAGTCAAAAAATAACAAATGTAGCCCTCGTCATTGCAGACCCCCTCTACCAAAAAATTTGGGAAGGGGTTCCCCCCTTTAATGTAAGTTATCAATATTGCTGTAAAAAAAACATAAATGTCAATGATTCTCAAAATTTAGCTTTTGCTACTTCACATTTTGTAATAGAGTTGCTTCCCTTTGATTAGTTAAGTAACCAAAAGCAGTGAAAGTTAAAAAAAAAATGCATTTCAAGAGGAATAACTCTTCAAACAGTTGTCATACATTTTAAACTGAGAACTTTTTTTATAGATCTTGACATGCTGAACATTTTTGCAATTTAAACTTAACATCTATCTCTTATAGTTTTTGAAATAAAAAACGAAAAGTATTAAAATTGTGAAAATTTGATGGAAAAAAGCGCAATAACTCCAAAATGGGTAATGGAATTTACTTCAAAATTGCAGGGTATGTAGATCTTGACATGCTGAACATGTTTGAAGTTTAAACCTAACATCTATATCTTATAGTTTTTGAAAAAAAGGACGAAAAGTATTAAAATTTTGAAAATTTGATGAATAAAGGGAAATAACTCCAAAATGGGTAATGGAATTTACTTCAAAATTCCAGTGTAGGTAGATCTTGACATGCTGAACATCTTTACTGTTTAAACTTAACATTTATCTCTTACAGTTTTTGAAATAAAAAACGAAATGTATTAAAATTTTGAAAATTTCATGAATAAAGGGAAATAACTCCAAAATGGGTAATGGGATTTACTTCATAATTGCAGGGTAGGTAGATCTTGACATGCTGCACAATTTTGCAATTTAAACTTAACATCAATCTCTTATAGTTTTTGAAATAAAAAACGAAAAGTATTACAATTGTGAAAATTTGATGAAAAAAGGGCAATAACTCCAAAATGGGTACTGGGATTTACTTCAAAATTGCAGGTTAGGTAGATCTTGACATGCTGCACATTTTTGCAATTTAATCTTAACATCTATCTCTTATAATTTTTGAAATAAAAAACGAAAAGTATTAAAATTGTGAAAATTTGATGACAAAAAGGGCAATAACTCCAAAATGGGAGCTGGGATTTACTTCAACATTGCAGGGTAGGTAGAACTTAATATGCTGCACATATTTGCAATTTAAACTTAACATCTATCTCTTATAGTTTTTGAAATATAAGACGAAAAGTATTAAAATTTCAAAAAATTTGATGAAAAAAGGGCAATAACTCCAAGATGGGTCATCAAATTTACTTCAAAATTGCAGGGTAGGTAGATCTTGCTGTGTTGATTATTTTTACCCCATGTCAGATTTTTGATATTATTAACGGTTTTTGAGTTATTACCCAAAAACCTGCAATTTTACCATATGTTCTATTTTTAGTAACAGCGGCCATGTTGGTTGGTGCACGGCATCACCGGACACAATTTTGAAACTAGACACCTTACCCTAGTGATGATTCAAACCAAGTTTGGTTTCAATTGGTCTAGTAGTTTCAGAGGAGAAGATTTTTGAAAAAGTTTACGACGGACGAAGGACGACGGACGCCAAGTGATGGCAATAGCTCACATGACCCTTCGGTCATGATAAAAAGGTCAATCATTGCTATGCAAAACACTACACAGAAAACTATCTTTTATTCCACAGTCAGATTTTTTCACAGGAAACAAAAATCTGATTTTTAATTGTTGGACACAAAAAAAATCAGGAAATTGTCTTAAAATTTTTATAATAAATTTCTCCTTGAGAACTGCGGGGCCGGATATCTTTCAATTCAATTTATTTTGTTTCTTTAAAATTTCACCACATATTTTTTTTTTTCAGAAAAAACATCTAAAAGTTAAATGGTCGTCCTCTTAACGACATGAATATGTGTCTCTCCCGCGTCCATGCAACTTCGTATATAATAAGTGTCCGGTTTTCAAGAACCTTATGCAAGAAAGTTCAACAGTTTAATTATTGCTTCTGATCCGCGGATTTGTCCCGTTAAGACTGATTCCTAAGATAAAGATGGCCGCCGAGCTGTTCACACACTAAAAGTCAGATCCTGCATTTTTTGCAAAATCCATTTTGATGTGGATTTATATATTTTTGTGATAAAGTGATGCATAATGGAATGAAGAACCTATATATGGATTTTTAAGCCATAAAATTGTGGAATATAAAATTTGTGAAATTCTGGATTTTCAACACATAGATAGTATTCACATACATAATAATATGCCTGGAGGAAATACTACTTCAACTAGACCTGTAAGTAAACCTGGTCAACCTAATCCAGTAAAAACAGTTCAAACATTATTAGCAGCCAAAAAGAAAGACACTAGTAACAAAGAACCTAGAGCAAAAAGAACTCACTCTGAAGTCTCTTAGGACTCTTAACACCAGTCATGATCTATCAGGATTAATTAACTTTCAAAAGGATCTTGATGAAATTAAATTTAGCTTGAGGGATGTAACTACAAAAGATGATCTGAATGAACTGACAAAAGACCTTGTCAAGACTTCTGACTAAGAAAATATTGTCACTGGTATTGTGAAAAAACTCTTTAGCAAGATTGAGTCCTCGTTAGAAATAAAGATGAATGATAAAATTATAAAGATTCAGAATGAGATGGAAGGCACTTAGTATTGAAAATGAAGACTTGAAAAAGAGACTAGAAGTAGGTACAGCCCAAATAACATCAATCAAAAAAGAATTTTCAGAAACAGTACAAGTTGCTAAGCAAGCAAATATGAGCAGCAACTACAACGAGCAGTACTCGAGGAAAAACAATATCAAAGTGTTCAACTTTCCTAGGAGAGAGAAGCAAAACTTACGTCAGGACTTATATTGATTTGGTCAAACGAGATCTGAATGTAACCTTAGAAGACAGGGATGTAGTAGCAATACATCGGCTACCAGCAGAACACGAGCCGAGCCCTTTAATTGTTCGCTTGTTCAGTAGTGATGTGAAAAGGAGTGTAATACGGGTAAGGTAGGAACTGAAAGGAAGAGTAAAATTTGTGGATGACATCGCACAAAGGAACATGGAGCTTATCAAAAGACTAGAACAAAGTCAGCGTTTCGACCAGGTGTGGTACTTTAATTGTGGCATTTATGGTAGAACAGAAAATGGATTACAGACGAAGTTTCAGATGTATGATGACATTAACTTTAAACTCAGACAACGGCCTTCACAACGTCCTGGGTGGTACCTTTAAATTTTTTATCTTGAAAAATATTTAGACAACTGAAAAGACTTGTCTTTATTGTATTAAATATTTAATATCATAAATATATTTATGCTTAAAGTATAAAAAAAAACAATAATGTTATACAATTGATTGAAAATTTTACTGCAGAGTTTGCAAAAATTGTACCAGTTTATATATTTATACAACAGGTATATTATGACACTTGTCATCTTAGTTCTAAATACTTGTTTTTATCTATCATTTTTTCAGTTATTTTCAAAAGAATATTTTGTAGAATTCATTTACATTTACATTTACAATAGTTCTATTCTTATTTGCTTGATGAATATGTATTGTCAGATTTTTGTATATATCTACTTATTTAGAAGAATTGTATTTCCCTTGCAATGGGTTCTGTAAAATTCCTAACAGTTAACTGTCAAGGCCTTGGTAATATTGAAAAAAGAAAAGATGTGTTTCATTTTCTAATATCCAAAAATTACAACATTTATTACTTACAGGACACACATTTTACTTCTGAAATAGAGTCTAGTATTAGATCTATGTGGGGATTTGATTGTTTCCAGACATATCGAAAATCCAAGACAACTTGTCTGACATTCGGTCAGACAATTTTTAAAAAACTGTCTGACCGAAAGAAAATTTGTCTAACCGAATAAAAACCTAAAATGCCACCACATATTCCGCATCGCCATTAAAAACTCATTTATTTGTTTAACATCAGTGATTCCCAAGTTGCGTCGGACACTGGCAAATGTCCGGTAATTTTTTACCTGGTCCGATAATTTTATGCTGAAGCTCGGACCAAATGTCCGATGAATTTTAATGAGAAGCAATAGTCAGTTCCCACAACTTCCCTTTCCCAAATGTTATTAAGTGTAATCTAATTTATAATTTAGTCTTTATTTCAAAATTTCTGTGAAAGTTCAACTGCAAACGACAACATTGATATCTGGTACCTTTTGTACATACAATTTTATACCTTAACATACGGAATTCAGGCTTAAATAAATCGCAAACCAGTTTCAAAAACTGATATATCTGATAACCGCAAAGTACAACAATGAGCAACAACGGACTTATAATACTTTCCCTGCGGTAAGTACCGATCAGCATGTCACTTTCCAGTGTATTTTTTTTACTTTCCCCAGTAAACGGGAAATGGGAATTTTCATGCATTGCAGTGTTTATCATGCATATCAGATGGATTTTTTTTGTCCAAATCAAGGTTAAGCCAGGAATTAAAACTAGAGGCTCCTAGGAGCCTGTAATCGCTCACCTGGCTCAAAGTTGGCCCAGCAGTTTCAGAGGAGATAATTTTTAAGTGAATTTTGGCGAATTTTCTATTTTTAGCAATGGCTGCCATCTTCTTTGGCGGGTGGCATTGTCGGATATAATTCTGAAGGTAGACCATCTAAAGACCATTTCACCATAGTTTGGGCCCATTTGACCCAGCGGTTTCAGAAGAGATCATTTTTAAGTGATTTTTTGCCAAATTTTCTATTTTTAGTAATGGCGGACATCTTGGCTGGCAGCCGGGTCGTCAGACAGAATTCTGAAAGGGGATCACTGAAAGACCATTCCACCATAGTTTGGGTCCAATTGGCCCAGCAGTTTCAGAGGAGATAATTTTTAAGTGATTTTTTGCCAAATTTTCTATATTTAGTAACGGTGGCCATCTTGGTTGGTGGCCGGGGTCGTCGGACACAATTCTGAAAGAGGACCATCTGAGACCATTCCACCTTAGTTTCGGCCCAATTGGCCCAGCAGTTTCAGAGAAGATAATTTTTAAGTGATATTTTGCCGAATTTTCTATTTTTAGTAATGATAGCCATCTTGGTTGGTGGCCGGGGTCGTCGGACACAATTCTGAAAGGTGATCACCTAAAGACCATTCCACCATAGTTTGGGCCCAATTAAACCAGCAGTTTCAGAGGAGATAATTTTTAAGTGATTTTTTGCTGAATTTCCTATTTTTAGTAACGGTGGCCATCTTGGTTGGCAGCCAGGGTCGTCAGACACAATTCTGAAAGATGACCACCTAAAGACCATTCCGCCATAGTTTGCGCCCAACTGGCCCAGTAGTTTCAGAGGAGATAGTTTTTAAGTGATTTTTTGCTGAATTTTCTATTTTTAGTAACGGCAGCCATCTTGGTAGGCGGGGGGATTGTTGGACAGAATTCTGAAAGGGGACCACCCAAGAACCATTCCACCAAAGTTTGGTTCAAATTGGCCCAGTGGTTTTAGAGGAGTTGATTAAAATGCAAAAAGCTAACGACAGACGGACGACTGACGCCCAGTGATAGTAATAGCTCACATGACCCTTCGTGTCAGATGAGCTAAAAATGTGTTAAGTTCAAGCTAGTACAAATGTAGTAGTATGTGCTGCATCATATTTATTCAAACAGAAGGGTGTGAGTTGTCAGAGAGTTTATATATCTCCCCCATGATCACTGGTAAGGCCAGATAAAAAAAAATATGTGTGGTTTCAGTTACGCCCAGAAAAAAAGGGTAGGTAGGTAGGGATTGTTTTTGTTTTTTTTTTAATAAATATCAGATGGAAACAAATGATTTTCTTGTACAAAATGTGCTACCTTTCTCTTCTTTGCATGATGCATTTATATATGTGGAGGAATTCTATATTAGGACATAAAGTGTGACAAGTAAAAAAAAATGAAAGTCTTTAATTAAAAGATTCTTGAGAGTTTTTGCATTCACTGATTCAGCAAAATGTCTACATTTTCATCAAATAGCAATGGCAAGATAAATACTGAACCCATTTTCTCATAATTTTGTGATGCATCAGAGTGTCCACTGTCTGTTGCATTCATAACGTAGTGTCCAAATACAGCTTTTTATATGCCTTAAAAAAAAATTGGTCCAGTGAAATGTCATTCGGTCCAGTAATGTCACCATCATTACTGGACCAAATGTCCAGTAAATTCTAGTTCACCTTGGGAAGCAGTGTAACATGTTTACTTCAAGAATATTTGTTTAGATATTCATCATATTTGGTGACATTCTGAATATTTGTTCAAAATTAAAAAACTCAAACATAACACTCATCTTCATAATCATCAATGTCTCTTTGGGGATAAAAAATTATGATTTGTTGTGGGAAAAAATTCTTTCCAAATATTAAATTCATCCCCCCCCCCTTTTTCCACCTAAGATAAGAAAATGATGGTTTACCAAAACAAGAACACTTTTAATATTTTTATAGAATGTTATTTTTAATGTGGTCATAAGTAAATAAGGTATTGTTTGTTTTCCTTGTCAATAACTCTCTGAAAGAGATACTGACTCAAATGTGTTTTGTCAACACATTTTCCTTCGGTTTCCGGTTCATCCGTATTGTATTTCTCAAATCATGAATCTTTCTTACCTAACCATGTCTACCCAACCATGTCGGACCATTAAGTTACAATTTTTTTTACAAATGACAATGTACCAAGAAATTAGGTTTTAAGAAAATATTTAATGAAGAATACGAACTTTATCAATCTAAAGAAACTTACGAATATATATTTTCAAAATACAAATAGTGAAAATGATAATCGTTTTGGTTTATTTTAAAGACAAGTCTAGTCGAAAAATGTGTGGTTTTATAACTGCAATGTATATGCAAAGCTAGCTGAGGGTTCAAGAATTAAATTTGACATTTTTGACAATATTGAGGAAAAGTTGAGAAAGAAAAGATATTAAGAACATGTATGTATTTAAAATGAAATGTAAATAAAAACTATAGCTACTATTTAAATCTATATAATGTCTTTGAATTACTATTATGATATCTGTATCTGTATCTGTAGTTATACGTCGTAGAGTCCCTGCTGGGCTATGAAACGACGGGGAGAGAGCGCAGTTAGTCGCTTGTGGGGCTGCTGCTTGTAGCTAGTAGCCCTTTGAACTCCTCTGTGGTTTTTGCTGTTACAAGACTGTTTTCTAGGTGGTTCCAGTCAATGGCTGTTCTTATGAATAAGGAGTTTTTATGTTGTTCGGTGTTGGAATGTTCGACTACTACGGCGCGTGTGTTGTTTCTGACTTGTGAGTTTATAATGTTCGTGGTTTCACAGTCCTGGAATTTTTTAGCTCTGATGTGTCGCTTGGGTTTTTGGTGTCTTATATATTCGTGAGGCGGAATCGCTGGTATCTGCCCCTCAACCACTTTGTAAAAGAATATCAGACGCTGGTGTTGTCTCCTAGTTTGTAATAGTGGTAGATCTAAGTCTTCTAGCATTCTAGTCATGCTTCCTTCTTCTCGTGATTTATAATCTTTAGTAATAAAACGGGCACCCCTCCGTTGTAGATTTTCCAATTTGTTAATTTCATTTTTGTTATACGGGTCCCAGATGATAGCTCCGTATTCCATTATTGACCGGACTAGTGCGATGTAGGCTGTTTTTCTACATTCTCTCGGACAGTGTTGTAGGTTTCTTCTTAGGAAGCCCAAGGTGGAGCTGGCTTTTTTAGTAACGTTGTTGATGTGTTCCTTCCACTTAAGATCTTCTGTGTATT
>MJUT01065410.1:107242-118765 GCA_002080005.1 Gigantidas platifrons | reverse complement strand
CCAATGTTAATCTAAGTCGAGTCATGGCGGCCATCTTGGATATGCGATCGGCACAAAAATAACAAATTTAGTAGAGGACCATCCAGTCATCATTTCTGTAATGTTACAATTCCATCGGCTAAGTAGTTTCTGACAAGAAGATTTTCAAAGTTTCAACCAATCAGAACACATTATTGGCCCTGGCGGCCATGTTGGATTTCCAATCTGCACCAAAATAACAAATTTAGTAGAGGACCTCCCAATGAACATTTCTGCCAAATTTGGTCCAAATCAGTACAGTGGTTTCAAAGAAGAAGAAGAAAGTATGAAAAGTTTACAGACGCGGACGACGACGACGACGGACGCAAAGTGATGACAAAAGCTCACATGACCCTTTGGGTCAGGTGAGCTAAAAATAAATTTAAAAAAAAAAAAAAAATCTAGTCGAATGCCGATCTATGTTTGGGGCGAATTATATTTCTTTAAGGGAAGTTACTCGATTAGGATTACACAATGGTCAAGTTTAGTTATTCACAGAAGATGCTTATTTAAAGAAATAAACATGCTATTGCAAGAAAGATCGACTTTTAAAGACACTGTTTGACAGGCTGACAAAAAGAAAATTGTTTCCTGACAGAAGTAGAGAACAAATTTTTACCGGACTTTCGGACCGACATGCCGAAAACATCGTCGGACCGGCTTAATTTTTACCTGTCAGGTCCGACGGTCCGGCATATTTCGATATGTCTGTGTTTCTTTTCATCTTTTTCTTCAAATTCCAGGGGGGTATCAATTTTGTTTAATAACAATTTTGAATATGAGGTACTGAAAAACAAAAGGGATCTGAATGGTAATTATTTAGCATTAGATGTTGTAATTGATAAACAGAACTTTCTTTTATCTGTATTAAAATTTTTCAACTTTGGGGAATCTATTATAAACTGGGTTACAGTATTCTATAATAATATATCATCAGCAGTCATTCAGGGTGGTAATCTTTCAGAATTTTTTCAAATAGGCCGTGGTTGTAGACAAGGCGATCCGTTATCGTTCTATCTTTTTATTTTATGTGCAGAAATTTTAGCCATTAAGATACGTGGTAATAAAAATATTGGTGGTATAAATGTGACAAGGCTTGAACATAAGTTATCACAGTTTGCAGACGACACATCATTAATTTTAGATGGCAGTGAAAAGTCTCTAAATGAAGCTTTACTTGAATTAGATTGGTATGCAAAACTCTCTGGGCTAAACATTAATTTTACTAAGACACAAGTAGTATGGATTGGGAGTAAAAAATACAGTAATGACACTTTATGTCAACACAGAAACTTGTCCTGGGGTAAAACATCCTTCAAGCTGTTGGGTATTAATTTTGATGTTGATTTGGATAGAATTGTAAATATTAACTATAATGAGAGAATTTTGCAAATAAAACAACTCATCTTACTGTCATTGGAAAGATTACTGTTGTGAAAACTCTGATTTTACTTGTCTTAAATCACATAATCATTACATTGCCTAATCCTACTCAAGACATCTTAAAGAAGGTGAACGAGCTTATTTTTACCTTTATATGGAGTTCACCTGTGCACAGAGTTAAAAAGGAATTGTTACAAAAAGACTTCTGTGATGGAGGATTAAAAATGATAAATCTAAATTTATTTATTTTAGCCCTAAAAACAACCTGGGACCTTATTCACAAAGCATCCGTTAATTAGCAGACCCATTAAGTTAACGGAGATGTTAACAGGTATGTCCGCTAATATTTAAAGTGGTATTAACAAACGTCTCCGTAAACTTCAAGTTAACGGGTGTGTTAATAAAGGGTCCATTAGTATGCAAATGAGTCGAAAAAGTTGTATCAAGTACAGAGGGCACGGCGTGTTTTTTACATTTCCCACCACTCCGCCGCGGAAATTAATCCTTTCCACGATGGGTCCGTCGTGGAAAACACGACGGTAAACTGATATTTCTAATCCGCGGTGGTAACATCGTGGTAGGGATTAACTTTTTTTATACGTGTGCTTTTTCCACGATGAGCGTGGAAATCATCGTGGAAAAGATTAAAATATGTGTGCTAAACACGTTGAGCGTGGGAATCGTCGTGGAAAAGATTAATATATGTGTGGTGAACACGATATAGTGTGGAAATCATTCCACGATGAGCGTGGAAATCATCGTGGAAAGGATTAATATATTAATCTTTTCCACGATGATTTCCACGCTCATCGTGGAAAAGATTAATATATTAATCCTTTCCACGATGATTTCCACGCTATATCGTGTAACATACTTAATATAATTTCATATCATGTAGATTATAAAATTTAACATTTTGTTATGAAATAATATATACAGTTATCCCTTCATGCGTACATGTTTTTCGATTCCAAAATATATTGCATAACAAAAAATTAAAGTGAAACGGACATTGAAGTCTATTGAAGTTGATAAATTTAAGATTAACTAGATCAACGACAAAAATTCAGATGAAAATAATTGCTTAACTGTTTATATACCTTTCACTGAAAACTGTACAGAGCTTATTCTCGTTTTAGCTAACGAAATATTTTACTTTCGTTTGGTGCAAGTCACTAAAGCATTTAAAAAGTTTAAAAATTAAAACATCATCAATATCTCAGAAAACAAATTATGTAACATCACAACTTTACCGCCAAACAGAAATTCTGTCAAATCATATGTCAGCACATTTGTCCAGTTCCTTGCTGTCTTTTATTAAACGTGACAGTTTACTTTTTTCTTTTTTTTTTTATTATTAATAAAAGGTTTTGCTTGTTTGCAAAAATGTAGGCTTTTTTTTTTTTTATTAACAGGTAGTCATATATACCTTTGTTGTAATTTTTAATGGGGCGTTCCGGAATCACCCCATTTAAATTGTGTAAAAATTATTTACCTGTACAATAATACCATACTTGCCAACATCTTTGAGTGACCAAGAGGAACAGCGGGGGGTCAGGGGGACACCCCTGCTGCCGATATTTTTTTTTTAATTTCTGTCCAAAATCGACCATTCTTGGGGTCTAACAGACAGTGACTGTGAACACACAATTTTTTTTTCAAATACTTTAATTGTATTAAAGACCAACATATCCTCCAGGATTAAACAAACAAAAAATAAAAAAAAATGGACTAGAATCTGAATAACATATATACATGGATTAACAATTTAGAAAAATAGACACAATATCATCATGTAAAGTACATTCTGAGCATTGGGACCTCATCAACCATACTATAATTACCATTATTATATACATGTACATGTACCATTGTGGTCTTGTCATTCTATATAGTGTATGGACATCAAAATCATGGTGGACTTTCTGATATTTAAACATAAACAATTATACATGGATTGAAAAATTTATCGCTTTTAGAGCTGTCTGTGTCATCAGAACTGTCCATGATCTGCCATTTTAAAACACATGTTATAATCACGATCTCGTCTGCACTTTACATTAACTTCTCATTCAATTTGATTTCAAGCGTCTTCCGGAAAATTGTAAAGAGAAAAATCGAAGGCGGAACGATCGGACCCGAATCCGGAATGCGGAATAAAAACGTAAAACCCGGAACAATTCCACGAAATACGGAACGGTTGGCAAATATGTAATACAGGAAATAATCACTCCGGGGGTCTGACATTTTTATGGCTTTGTATATAGTCAATTACACATGTAGGATGTACATGTACAAAACTGTATATATTTGTGCTCCTGTGTGAGGACATTAACTTCTCGAAACAATTTGCATCATTAAAATAAAGAAATATTCAATTCACATTTGCCTGGACAGAATCGAAGCCAAGTGTTAAAAACTACAAAACAAAACAAAAAACAAAAAAAAACACACAGACACACACACTCAAAAAACTTTATTATCGGCTTGTTCTCCACTTAGATGTTTCTATATCATCCTGAATGTGACAAAGGTTTGCCCTTGAAAATTCAGAGTTAATCATAAACTATTTTTTTAGCGGTATGCTATAATCAAATAAGCCAAGAATAATATATGTCCCCTTAAGTTTTCTCAAGCCGAATTTCTTCACTGACACCTGTGTACAATGTACATATTGATCATATTCTGTTGAAATAATTATGTTTACAGACAGTGTATATTCCTACTTGTGGAAGTCATTTTTAAACCGATACATACACCCAATAACCCAATTCGTATTAAGGGTGTCCGAGCAGTAATGTCTAACAAATTATGTTAAAACCATTTAACCAAACTTGAAACAGTCACAGAAATGGCGAAAAGATCGTTCTATCAGTTACCACGTAGATCGTTGCCTCGTCTGCCCGAGATATTTCAGAAATAATTCTTGAGGTTCTGTATATTGCTGATATAATAGGCATATTAAAATGAACCACGAATGTAACAGATATTCAGACCACAACCAGTCAAACAAAAAGATTTGTTGTTTTTTGACACCAGTACAGTGTACCTGTTAAGGGAGATCTACAGTCCGATAATACGACAGCTTATCGTAACCAGAGTGAAACAAATAATACGTAGTCCAGTTTCTTACATTTTTCCAGCACGACGTTAATGTGTGGCCCACATTCTTAGAAACATGTACCACTAGATCCATTCTTTTTTATGCTAACATGTACCACTAGATCCATGCTTTTTTATGCTTGTTCTCAGGTTGAACAAAAAGACACCCTTTCCTTTAATCAAACAAAGAAATTGATTTAAGCGTTGTAAATGTTGTATATGTACATTTTTTGTATGGATGTTTCCGTGGAATGTAGGACGGAAAGTCACAGGACAAAAGGTCACAACTGACATACTAGTATTTATAATTTGTAATTAGAAAAAAAATCCACCAGTTTTTTTTTTAATTGTACGTGGGTTCGCACCCGGCTTTGTAAATAACAAAAAGGTGCACTTGACTCGCAGCCATATGTTATAAAGTTTATCAGTTGCTTGGCCATGATCGGTGGTTCGTAAATTAATCAAACAGAATTTGCAGTCTTACATGTAACAGGGACCCGGAAGGTTCAATGATTTAGGTCGCTGGATCTAACAACTCATACAAGCCTATCACCAATACGGCATGGGTTTGTTTGTTAACCTTGTGGGGTTATTTTTCACTTCCCGATTTTTTATATTTTCTTAAGTGTCATTAAGTCTCCATTCATTACGCCACAATTGACCTTGAAAAATGCCCAATTTTTCGTGATTTGTGTTGTATCAAACATATCCTGTGACAATTTGAATTCAAAGAATAGCATGTTTTAGCCTTTTTAATAGTGATTATGCGATTTCACAGTAAATCATATTGAGGATCACTTGAACTTCATGATCGCAATACTTGTATACAAATATATAATAAAAAAAATATGCGATAAAAAATTTCAAGTATAAATGTCACACTACATATTTAACATGTATGTGGGAAAATAAAAGTGACTTTTTAAAATTATTGTTAGCACAGGCACTCGTGTCACGGAATTACCGCCCCCTTTCTGAGTTCTTATTTATTTTCAATAACATATCTTTCTTATTTCATCTCTTTTCCTTGAATTTATTGTGGATAATATTTTAACATTTTTTATTTCACTAAATATAAGAGTATATGTAGGGTAAATACTTATTAGATAGATTTTCAAAAACAATATTTTTGTCTTTTTAATGATTGATAACTGACCCAAGTTAGGCTAAATAAATGAAATGTGACTTAAGGCCCCACCAAATTGATGTCTTGTTCGACGGAATCGCCGCTCTGATTTTTGCCAATGTCATATTTTTTTTTTTAATCGGGAAAAAATTATTTCCGGTCGGTATCTTTCGTATATTTTGTTATCGGTAAACATTTCCAGTTCGCTTTTTTCTATGTGAAGCCTTGTAATAAAATGTTTACATCCCGATTTCTTTTGATATCCCCTATAATGTAAGACTGTCAGTATCTTGTAATAAATCAAAAGGATTATTCATAGGCAGATACAATATCTTTATTCTCATAACCAGTGTAGTAACATGTACAGTATAATTATTTACGGAAAAGGAAGAAACGAAAGTTTCATCAAAGTACGGGAAATTCGGGGACAAAAACAGAATGGGGCACAAGAAGACAACACAGACCCCTACAAAAACTGGGTGAACTCGGGTGCTTCAGAAATGTTAGCAGTTCCTGCTTCTTGAATTTCCTGGATTGCACTTTGGCAGAGATCAGGTACAATAGTACCACATATATACTGTATATGACATCCCCTGATCACTACTGAGCATACTATCAATTAAAATTATTGACATTTACTGTTTATAGCAATGTACTCTCTACTGTATTAATCATAATTGTTATATTTATGTAACTGCCCCCTGTGGGACCATAATTGGATTAATAAATATTTGATTTGATTTTTGATTTTTGTACAACACCCGCAATGTTGTTCATACAGTGGTTTCCATTCAAAGTGTTTTAGCCAGGAGGATACACATTATAATTTTGTACAATATTTTCAAGATATCATATATATATACTGGACACAACCAATGAAAACTAGTTCCTTTTGTGGGAAAAAATAATTCGCTTCATCATTTTCTTCAAAAAAAAAATTTTCGCTTGCTGCCTCACTATTTTTGTCTGGAAAATCCGAAGAACAAGAAATTTCTTTGGTGTGGCCTAATGTGTTAATTAATTTTCATTAAAAACATGCATGACTTCTATAAATTTTAATTTCTTATCTAACTCTTATCTTAGGTTGTTATTTTCATTGAATGGCATCTCAAAATAGATGACTTCACTGTGGGGGCTCTTCCTGTATAATCAGTAATTGTACTGTCCAAGTATTGTTACTTGTATTTTACCCGAGAACTAATTAGTACATATACTGTATGTGATTTTTATAAGAATGTTTTAGTATTGTTGCGTAACTAAATGTAATTAAGTTTAATGAACTTTAAGAATTATGATAAATTTTGTAGATGTGTATTGCAGAGATGTTTATTATGCAAAAACTAAATGATAATCGTTTTTTTTTATATAAAAAAAATGCCAAATATGTATTCGGACAATTAATTATGATTCTTTAAATAAAAACACAATTTCATTAAAACTCCATATAAGAACAGAAAAAAAAAGAATCATAATCATAGAGTTCAACTTTTTTGGGGGGAAATAACAATACTTGTACATTTTTTTTATACAAGTATTGTTGACAATACTTGTATACAAGTATTTCGATCTTAAAGTTCAAGAAATCCCATATTGAAAAAAAAAATAGACAGCTGGATAAATTCACGTTCAATTTAAGTAATTTATTGACGAGATGTTTTCACTTCAACGTCCATTTTTAAACTGAATCGATAATATACGTGTTATGTACGTATCGTGTGCAAAGCGTCACGCCTCCTCTGGCCGGTACCCTCCTCTGGCTTCAATGTACATACATTATACATGAACTGGAAATTAGATAATTATCTATCTGCTAGATGAAAATCCAATTACTTGTTTGACATAGTTGAAACAAATTTGTTAAGCTAAATTATTATACAGTTGGAATTTGGGGGTTCAGTGAAAATAATAATTGTGTTGAAAATATCATTTAGAATTCCGCTAACTAAATCTTCATTTAAAACAAACTGCGGCGCTTAAGCTTCTACATTTTCAAGTTGTCGTCAATATCTTATCAACTTTTTGTATATTATTTTCACATACATGTAGCAAATGTAAAAATGTATATTGACACATGCATTATATATGAACAGATCATATATACAATTGTAGTTCATCAAATATTCGGACCTTTCAAGAAATAAACTGTAATATTTATTGCAAATGTAAACTAACGCCTCGGAGAAATTTCCAAATTCTCCTACAGCAATAAATTACAACAATAACACATTATTAGAAAGTCAATTAGTTATGCTAATTGTTATATTACACGGAATAGTAAACGAGATATGGGAATCATGCTTTGGAGATAATTTTCGGAAGCTGCAGATGAGCAAATTGCCGATTCCCAGTTTGCTGAATCCCAAATTGCCGAGTCCAATTAGCTGATTCCCAAATTGCCGACATATGAAAAATATTGTTATTGCAAGTAGAATAATGTTTCTAATTTATGAAGGAAACCTGTAAATGATTAAATAAATATTTTTACCAGGGAGTTTAGAATATAGCATTCAAGCTCAAAGTCAAAAGAATATACGTTGGATTAGTCCTGCAGACAAACCAGATTTCTGCCTTTCTTTACTATGGTAGGAACATCCATGGTGATTTTTATAAAGAATGAGCATGCAAACAGAATGTGATTATTTAACAGTCAGTTGTAAATTACGTGCATCACGCTTTTTAAGTTCCGTTGAACGTGCTATATTACTCCCAAAATGAAATAACAAGAGTTGTTAACATCAGTTCAGGTAATATTTATTTTTTTAAAGGATTACACAAAATATACGTGTGCTGTGTACCAATCTATGAAGTGCTGTCGTGTTTTCCGCAACAGATTTCCACGACGATCATGGGTTCCCACTATATAGCGTGTTCCGCGACGGAAAACATGCTATTCCACGCTGGGGATTGAAAAAACATGCCCACCCAAATGTAGTGGAAAATGTAAAAAACATGCTGTGCCCTCTGTATTTTGATTGGATAATACACTTTCATCCTTTCCAAATAAAGCCACTGAATTAAGCTTCCCATAAAAATTGCTTTTTGGTTGAAGGAAAGTATGAGAATGAAATTTAAGTAAATGGTAGACCGTATGATAAATAAATTCATCACTGATAAAACTAAAATATACTTAGTATTTTAAGTAGATGGTCACATATATCGAGAGAAAGAGATACATTGTACAATATATGAACATTTGCAGAAAATATAACATTTATTTGCACGAACCTTAGAAACAGATAGAAAAGCGTACCTTTGATAAAGATAATTGAACTTTTAACTTTTTACTGCTATTTCATATAAATTGGACCTTGCCAGTGAAATTCCTATTATACTGCAATTGGTAACTTTTCAGCATTGATAAAGGGGGTCGCATAAACTTTTGCTTTATACTGGACAATGTCCTGTATAAAGCATTTAGGCAACGTCCCTTTTTGAACTTTTGCTTTATACTGGACAATGTCCTGTATAAAGCATTTTTTAAATGGGGCCCATGATGTGGAATACGAATTTTAATTATTTTTTTTTATATAGAAAACAGTGAGAAAAAAATATAATATTGCAGTATAAAGACAATAAAGGTATGGTGTCTTTTTATATGAGATTTATTGGTATTCGGCATGAAACAGGGGGACTGCTCGGCAAAGCCTCGCAGTACCCCTGTTTCTTAGCCTCATCCAAATAAATCTCATTTTAAAAGACGCCATACCTATATTGTCTAATTATGGGCGGATCCATATTTTTTTCGAAGGGTATCCGGAAAATCGCCAAGTTTAAAAGATAGTCCAGACAATTTTTATATATTTGTAGCATATATTTTGAAAATTCTAGGGCAGAGGGAGGGGGTCCATAACCAAATGACTCCACCCCACTCCACACACACTGGATCCACCCATGCCTATTACACCAAGGAAGTACATCATTTGTTGATAACACGAAGCGATATATTCCATTCTGACATCTCCAAGGAAAGATAAATTGATTTTCAAAAAGGCGGTGGGCAGGAGATATCACTTTGAGTATGATCACAGTTCCTCTAGTTGATTTTGTCGTGTAAGATGTATGTCGATCTTTTTTTTAAATTGTCCGTTTTCTCATGTTTCATTCATTATTCAAATGAAGAATATTTTTTCCATGAATTTATATACAAGCGGCTCAAAGATGAATAGTTCATTCATGCCATGTATGGAAATTTCCCAAAATGCTTTATTATATATAAATTGTAGAATATTCTGCACATTTTGGTAAAAGTATGATTAAAATCTATCAAGAAACAAATTCATTTTTTTTTTTTTTTTAAATGTGATATATAATATAAAATATAAGATTATGGAAAAATTAACGTTTGCAATATTTTTTGCCAAAGCTTGTGTCTTGCTAATGAAAAAAAAGCAATATGACATATATTATTTTATGCATTCCCATCATAAAAGGATTTTGTTATTGCTCTTATATCTAAATGTACGATTAACGGGTACGGCAACCTATCCGTTAATTTTCTCCGTAAACTAGAAGTTTAACGGGAACGTTAACGGGTGCGTTAAGTTACGGAGGCTTCGTGAATACTAATTTTTTAGTGGAAATTTTTAACGGAGACGTTAACGGATGCGGTAGTTAACGGACGCTTTGTGAATAAGGTCCCTGGGTAAGAAAGCTATTTCGAACTGAATGTAAATGGGATAATATCTTATTTTCAACAATAAATCAAGAATCAAAGCGTGAAAGCGCTGATATACGGTTTTGCCTTGAAACTTTATATTAGCTGTGATTCCAAGAATGGATGATTTCCAATTAAGCAGACATTCCATACTAACATACATCACCAACTTTAATTCTGCAGAGAAGTGATAGTGTAGCTCTTTGTGCATCTCAGACATGCTTGGGCTTTTTATTTTGCAGTGTTAAGTATATATGAGGAACATAACAAGTCAACATACTTCGTGATGAATCATTTGACCAATAATTGGTAACCAGTCTGTGTATTCAGGGTGTCAACTTAACTATGTCAATGAGGTCAAGGTTATATGTTATATTATGACTGGCATGTACTATACTAAATCAACCATCATAGCAAATATCTCAAACTTCTCAATAAAATGTTCACTCAAATGTGGAATGGGTTAAGAGCCAGGTGACAGAAATCTTACTGACAAGATGAACCACTAAATGTCATTAACTTGGTATAAGCCATAACTCTGGTAAGTATGACATCACAGTATTTGACATCTTTTATTATGGCTATATCCAACATGTCCAAGTGCTTATGTGTTTACTATTGACCAATCAAATTAAAACTGCTCCTATATGTCACTGCATGCAGCTCCATTCTATTTTCTGTTTTTATGACCTCTTCTGACTTTATTATTTAATGCTTTCCAAATCAAGGTAGCTATAATTTAATTGGTCAATGTCATATGTGACTAGAACTTGAAAAGATGCTTAAATGTGTAATTGGTCTTCTTTTTTACAAGGAAACTTATGTCTTACTTATATAGATTTTGACTCCTGATGTTGAAATGAAGCCCAATGCAATACTAGTACTGTGGCCACGCCACAAAAGAATACTTCTGTGGCCCAATTTGACAACATAATGCAGCAAAGTCTGATTATCCCTACTTCATGCAATACCATAATTATGCACAGGTCGATTGGATTTACTTCCTTTGGTTAAAGTTTCATTGACATCTTACAAACCACAGAGGAGTAGATTTTCTTACAATGTCATCTACATAGGTCAACATGGAAGTATCCTCAAGTCCAATTATCTCCCCCTTGATTATGCAGGTCCGTAATTATTTTTCTTCATGCACATTTTCATATGGTGTACTAGCTTTGGTTAAAGTTTCATTGAATCAAACAAACCATATAGGGGACCGACCATTTAACTTGCAGGGGGG